>JAOVYW010061519.1:0-22229 GCA_025775045.1 Hiodon tergisus
ACCGTCAATCAATGTAAAAGGGCTCAGACAAGGACCAACCAGTGATGTCACTGCCATCGATTGTCCTCTGTTTCTCCATATGTCTCAGGACACGTTCAGCGGGTTAATTGGACCGCTGGTCCTCTGCAGGAAGGGCACGCTGGACGAGAACAGGCAGAGGAGGGACGTTGACAGGGAGTTTGCTCTGCTCTTCATGGTGTTTGACGAGAATCAGTCCTGGTACTTGGACGAAAACATCGAACACTTCCTACATCAAAATCCTAACACCATCCCCAAGGACGAGGATTTTCAGGAGAGCAACAAAATGCACGGTAATTCATTTCCTGATCGTTACAGAGTCCGGTACAAATCTATGGTGTCTAAAAAATACCCTTGCATCAATTAATTGTGCACTCCTTGGTCAGTCTTTGCATGTGTCCACATTAATTATTATTACACATTCATTGTCCACAGGGGCCAAAAACTTTTTCTCAGGCCCGGCTCCACTCTATCTGTGTCCCTAACTGTCGTCATCTGTTTATTGTGGAGCCAGTCTGCCAAGCCGTGTCGGCGCTTTTGTCATGTGTTATTCTCTGCCTTAGGTAGATTTTTACAAGTCACGAGCTCTCTTCTTCTTCTCAGCGATCAATGGAAAGCTCTATGGGAATCTTCATGGCCTAACTATGTGGGAAGGGGAGAAGACGGACTGGTATCTCTTGGGGATGGGCAACGAAGTGGACATGCACACCGTCCATTTCCATGCACAGAGCTTCATATACAAGGTGCTCGCTAGTGGGGGTTATAACGTAATGCCTGATGGATTATTTGAAATGGAGTGCACTGGGCTTGAGTTAGCCCAGGACCGGGTCCATTAAAGCATGCAAAAGCCACAGGAATCTCAGGTTTTGTATCTGTAATTGAGACCCTTTGTTGTTAATTCATAATTTATTTGTACGGTTAAATTTGAAGGCTGGGGTTTAGACATTTGTTACACAGTCTCCAGGTTCCCTGCTATTGAGGACACGTTATATTTTCTCTGGATGTTGACCAAAGTCTGTGCATTTTACAGTTCTAACATAATTCTGTTACTAATGCTGCACTGGGAAAGACTATGTAGATGCCTAACGCTTGCATGTGTTGCCACGGCAGACGGACAGGACACACCGCGCAGACGTTTACGACCTGTTTCCGGGAACGTTCCAGACTTTGGAGCTGGTTGCAGGGAATCCTGGGAGGTGGTTGCTCCACTGTCACGTCACTGATCACATCCATGCTGGGATGGAGACCACTTTCACCATCCAGAGCAGGACAGGTGAGGGGTCATCGGAGTCGGTTTCAAGACAGCCGATGAGACTGTCAAGTTGTGCGTATCAACGTCGCGTCATATGTCTAGCCTTAAGCGCAGTCTGCAGACATTAGTACAGTGAATTATGGGCTGGATGTGGTAATGTGTCTCTGCCCACAATACAACTTTGAGGGAAAATTAGAAATATTCATGCAGGTATATGAAGGAAAAGTTAAGGTGAATTTGTCTTGGAAAACCTTTGTGTGTCAGTTTTAATGGATTCAGCAAACGTCCATAATCCGATTCTCTTTATCTCTTAAGGTAAAGTAGAGAGCTCCCCTTCAAAAGGTAATGCCTCCGTTGTGATTTAGAAGTACTGCCTTTACCTGAAGTATCCTTACTGACTTGTCGATAATAAAAGTGGGCGGTGCACTCTTGTTCTTCCAGCTCCTTCTGCCCTGAGGTTCGAGAACTCGGGATCGCTGGCATCTCTGGGGTCCCTGTTTGGATTTGGACTACTGGCATCTGCACTTTACTAGGGGAGAGATGTTTTAGTCTCAGATGACACAAACGCTCTTAATATGTTGTATTAACCTTAAATGGATGTCATACGGTCTCGATTGCTTTGGGAATCCTGTGTTTTCTGAGGAGACAGAAATGCCACATTTCGGTTCTGAAATGGTTATAGAAAAGGCACTGATACCAGTAGTGATTAAAAGAGTTAATAGCGAAAACACGCCAAACGTTTTTCATTGACTACTTTTAAATGTTAGCAACACTGGACCCAACTAATCTTGACAAAATGACTGTATTTTAAAATCGATTGTTGAAAAGATAGTTCTCTTGCATTGTGCATTTCGGATTGAGTATTTTATCACTGGATTGCATACATACTATGGAAGATAAAAGTCAATGAATATATATATATATATAATTTTTTGCATTGAGAGTGTGCATGGTACTGGTACCTAATGCCCGCATATAAAGAATCGTTTAAAGATGGTAAGGGTTTGAATTGTATGGACTATATTATTTGTTTGTATTCTGAACAGGTACTAACACACATAGATGTGTTTTTTCAACCCATAATTTACTAGACGTATGTGTACTTGTGTATTTTTTGACTCCATCAGGAAACGTCTGAAAAAAGTAAATTAAATTCTACACTTAGTGGGATGTGTGTTTATGTGTGCACGCATGCGCTCTTAAATATATCCAATACGTTGTGTGTGTGACATTCCTAAAAGCATGACAAAATAGAATGTTATTAAACATTGACTAGGTTCTGTACTTTTTGAGATATATTTAAAGTTTTAAAAAGTAGCCCACTATTGCTGAAATTGCCTATACATTTGAAAGGGTGAGTGTTTTGTGACCGTCCCCTCAGAGGTTTCACATACCTTAAACCAGTATGTGGAGAAAATAATTGTAAAAAGCAACAATATTAACCTGATTTGAATATCTGTGTCTACATTTAATCTGTAAATTTCGCGTGCCGAAAATTCAGATATGCTTGAATAAACACAATTTATATTTTAATAAATTAACCAAAAAGACAATAATACGTAATTTTCCTGTGTGTTTTGGTAAGCATAACCGGAAAACATTACCTATACTTGACAAGAACCTGTTAAGCATTTACCGGAAGAGCATGTTCGATTGGGAAATTTTATAGTGTCAGGCGGGAGCCACGAACCGATATGGTAACTGCTTAAAACTGCGTTCGATCGGTATACCCACCTGCAATGGATCTGATAACTTTAATTTGCGAAGGCCCTGTGCTTTAGGAGACCGGTGTAAAGATAGAGGTAGAAGTTAGCTAGTTAATACGAATATGGCGATTTCACACGTTTTTTCGGATTATCTACTAAAAGAACCGCCCGAGTCTAAGTATAAAGGAGTTCGATTGGAATTGGCCTTCGATAAGATAGTTACTTGTATTGCAGTTGGACTTCCTTTGTTGCTAATCTCTCTTGCCTTTGCGCAGGAGGTGACAGTCGGTGAGTAGTTAAAAAGTATTTGTAATGCGAATTTAGATAAGGCTACTAGCCAGGTAACTCATTGCTTACGCTCTTCTTGCTAATAAGTTATCTATTTAAGGAGGGTGGTGATCATTTTTATTTAGCAGGGGACGAATCTGTGCCGATTAGGTCTAGTTAGTTGAACTAATCTAACCATCTCAGAATCGATAGTATCTGGATTACAGTATAAAACACTGCAGTTCAGAACATCGAAATTTAAAAACTACTTATCGCCATTCTTAATCATTTAATATATTCTGGTATCTAACTAAAGTACAAACTACTTTGTTGTTTAACAACCAATATAAAAACATCTTCACTATAGTCTACTATATGTTTGATAAGTTGAAGTCTGCCTTCAACAATGCTTTAGTTATTTTTAAATATGTACATCATTTCTGATACGTACCTCTTTACAGGAAACGCGTTATATAAAGTTACGTTAGGCCTGAACACGTCCGATACTGAGTTACACAAAAAAAAAGTTTTTAATGACATGTTTTCATTCCTATTTGTTTTCTGTTTACTGTTGTTTGTTGTAGTCCAGAGTAAAGTATGAAATCTGTGTTCTGCAACCGGTAAACCTAAGATAATGCTGCCCTTCCAGGCGGACAGAACGTTTGCAGTCCAGCCATTCACTCCAAATGAAAGCTTGCATTGCATTAACTTATCATTCGACCCATGGCACATCCACAGACTCGGTTAACTAGAACAAAGGCTTTTAAAAAAAAGGTTATCTGCAAAATGTATTTATAAAAACGAACTGAGTATATGGTCATTTATAGTTTTCCTTTGAAACGTTGTCAGAAAAATTGAGCTGCATTGATGGGCCCATAGTGTTATTTAGTCTTTCAGACTGCTGTGACCAGTCTATTTTCTGACTGCTTAAGTACTGGGAAACTGTACTGGGAGGGAGGCAAAGCATTAGCGCAGTCTCACCCATTCACTCGGAGAACCCATTTATTTCCAGTAGGATTTCAGATTTTTTTCCCCCTCTTACCGGTCATATTTTGCTCCTGTTCTGCCACACATACACTAGACCTGCACAGCCAAACGCCTTTTGTATAGTATTTTGTGTAAACTCGTGAAGTGACACACAATTGCTGTGTATTAAGCCCTATGGACTGGGGTTTTCAAAACGACTTGAGTATGAATCATTTACTCTTGTTTGTTGTGAATGGTAAAAGCACCAAAAATTGCATTATTTTGGCACACCGTGCTTATTTTAGCATGCATGACGACTTGTCACTGTAATTAAGTGGAGACTTAATTACAGTGACTTAATTAGAATTTGTTCGTTGACAGTCAGTTGGTGACTGGGCCATTTAAGGCCAAATGCAATCCGTACTGAGAGAGCTTAGTGAAAAAGAGTCTCAATGTGACGTATTTTTATCTGGTTATGGGCTGGGACAGAAAATAAAAAATAAAAATAGTTTGCCTGGTGTGGCGCCGCATCCCAAACTGACCTTTTTAGTCTTCTGTATTGTGGTTTCCCATCTACATGTAAAAAAGTGTACCTGTCTATTGTGATGAATGTTTTGCTATGCTGTTTTTTTTATGTCCTTTGCATTTGTTGTGACATAACGGTGCGTGTGTAGTAGTGGTTAGAACAAGTGACCAAAGATTTATGGACTCAAGTGTAAGGTGGATCCCTATCTTTATTTTAGTTTCATTTTAGTTTTCACCTCAGTAAGGCACTACACCAAATGTTCAATTTGAAAAGTGACGTTTATAAAATGTCCATGAAATGTGTAAGCAATGTAAGGAGTTGAATTTTCCTTTTTCTCTTACTTTTGCTATTAAAATGATCTCTTACATTTGCCATTGTCTCCTGGCCGTTTCCCCCTCAGGAACTCAAATCAGCTGCTTCCCGCCCCAGAACTTCTCCTGGCGTCAGGGGATATATGTAGACTCCTTCTGCTGGGCAGCTGTGCAGCAGCAGAGCCTATCTGACAGTGCAACGGGACACGTGCCCCTCTGGCTTCACAAGGTGAGGGCCCCGCGTTGAAGGTGTGCTGTGTCGCGTTGAAGGTGTGCTGCGTCACGTTTACCTGACGGCCATGCTGGACCAGCGTCTGCTCTGGCGCTGTCCCTGTGAGAATGCTTCAGTTCGGTGCTGTGTAGGCGGATTGGCCGAGGTGCTGTGACAAACGCATATATTCCCCCTTCTGGGAAAATTTTTATTGGATAAAGGGCATGTTGGAACTAAGCAACAAAAATTTACATGAGCGAGGCGTTCACCTGTGCTCAAGAGTCATTATCTTGTATTTGCCTAAGAAAGATGGAAGAGTCTATTTATACCGAATTGTTACTGGGGGGTGTTTAAGTCCTAGTCTGGTAGAACCGGTAAAAATAATCTCTTTTAAGCAGGCAGGGCGGCTTTGTGAATAGGCCTTGTTATTCCACTGCAGGTGCCGTAGGACTTGTCCTTTTCTCATTTGAGAAACTAAATGTATAGCCTCAAACTAGGCTCAGAAGACATTTTTGTTTAACTTTTTTTTTTTTTTTTTTTTTTTTTAAGTGTTTGAATTTCACAAAAACAAAGATGAAGAATCCTCAGGTGTTCTGTGTTTGGCAACATCATACAGTAACCACAAAAGTTAAAAAATTTTTTTTTTTGCTGCCTAGTTTTAGCCATCAACATGACTGCTTATAATAGTCATTGTATTCAGACAGATTAGGAGCTGAGCACAATGGTTTTTCTTTTTCTTAGCTTCCCCAGTAACAAGGTAGTGTTGTGTAGTGATGCAGCTGAGCTGGTGAGTAGATCATTTAGTAAGATAATGCGAAGGACAACTGCGGGAGTGGTTTGAACTCAATGGTTAATGGTTTCCCACCATTTGATATGAAGCGGCTATTAAGGGTTTACAGTGTGCCACCTATGAAACCAGGCGTTACCCAGCAAATTTAATGCACCTAATTTACTCCATGCAGCAGGAAACCCAGTGCTGCAGTATGTGCGGTTTGGTCTCCTTTTTTCCCAGGTCTTCAGTGGTGCCTTATTGTATTAAAAAAATTAGAATCGCCCAAATTATTAACAGGAAAGTTGGGTTGTAAAAGCAGTAAAATGACAACAGGACTTCACAGCTCAAGCTCGAAAAGGTCTGGATGTTTTTTCAGAATTGTGGCAAATGCAGCACAAAACCAACAGGTGTCACCAAAGAGCCTTATAGCAGAATGGTCAAAATGTATCCATTCACCTGTGTCTGGACATGTTATCCCCTCTTAATATAAAATATTCCCGATCCAAGATTATCTGCTCAGTGTGCAGCTAATTGGATTTGCCTTACCTGCAAAGAGCATTCATAATGTAGATGTGGCCTTTCGCTTCGCGGGGTTTGCATGTGTTCAGCACTGTTACTGACGTGTCTGTCCCAGTTGGATACATGTGCAACGTGAAGAATCAACGTCTGTGTAAAAAAAACAACTTGCTTTCAAAGAGGAGAGTGTTGTTCATCCATGTATATTTACCCATTGTTTTAAACATTTGATTAGACGCCTCCGATCATCCAAGACATTGTATTTAAAATGCGTGGGATGTTCCTTTTATCTGCATTATGGAGCGATTCTGTAAACAATGTGTAATTATTGTGAGCATGAAAAGCCTGATGCCTGCCAGTTTTACAAAATTGCCAGCCAGCAACTGCAATCCTCGAGCGATGGCTGCATTTCTCTTAAATGCCAAATGGCCTTTTCTGAGAGCGTCACACTGACCTTAGGCCCGTGAAAATTTCCGTATCCAGTAAGAAACTCTTGATTTAGAAACCTTAATGTAATCCTCACATGTTCTGCCCACCTCGTCAATGTGAGGAAACTCAGCAGCACCCTGATTCACTTAAGTGAGATTTTTGTGCTTTGGTTCCAACGGGAAAATGGCACTCACTGATACTTTCGCGAATGTACAGGATGCAAAGTGCCCTTTGCAGGGAATTTGGTGTTAAAGATTCCGGGGTTTTCTGACCACTCGTTCGTGTATTCTCTCTCCTGCACACCTGCATGTGAACTGTCAGAGTTGTATCAGCGACATACTTATTGGTCAAGGTGCCGGTCAATGGGCGCTGACGGTTTCTGGAGAACAGACGCCTCTTTCAGCGTCTTGTGCCGTGCTTCTGCTACAGCTGTGCTCTGCCGTGACACACCATGAGTGTGCTCTTTACACGCCAACAAGAGGCCCGAGTCCTGTCTAGGAATCTTTCGCTGGGTTTCCTCGGGAATTAAGAGGAAATCATGGATTTATTTGGCTATAGATGGTATTTATCTTCTCCTGGACAAACACTTCAAATGCAAATAACACTTTTTTATTGTTGCATAATTGCGTTATTCTGAACATTAATAAACATTCTCGGGTTTATGAATGTTTCATGTTCATGCCCATGAGATGTTCAAGACCCTTTTGATGTATAAAAAATGTAATATTTAATTGACGTTCTCATTGGTGCAAAATATATATTTTTAAACTTTCTACCTAATTCTTGCAGATAAATGGCTTGCTACAATAGAAGAATGTTGTAACTAATCTTAGCTTGCTGAGAGTGCAAAAACCCTTTAAATAACCCAGTGATGTATACATAATTATGAACATTTTTAATTAACTTAATTTATTTATCAACAATCGCATAAATATTTTGTTTACAGTGGAACGTAAATATAATTACCATGGTAAAATCATCAAAATTTAACTTGTTCGGGTGGTCATTTGTTTGGCCGTGCAGCTGATTAGCACTGCAGAAATGGGCAGAAATTTCCTGAGCCCTTTGCATCCGTAACTGAAAGTATGATCCTGTCCTTAATGAAACATAATGAGGAAAGACAATTTAATGCCCTTGAAAAGCTGTGATTGCGCAAGATAATGTAATTCCCAAAGGTCCACGTTTAAGGTATGTGTGCTGTTTTATACATGCATTAAAGTCTTTTATTTCACTGTCCTTCATAAACTAATCAGTGATGAATGGGTCTCACTGCTTCAGAAGCCTCAGAATGCTGCTGCCAGTTCGCATGTAGGGTGTATGAAGACGCGATTGGGTTAGAAAAGTAACATGGTATGGTAGGCAGTTAAAAATGCTCATTGGTCAAAACAAAATACCCCCCCCCCCCCCTTTGCCTTCAGAAAAGCCATTTTTTGTGGCATCTAGAAGTTGTCAAAAACATTCCACAGGGATGATGGTTCATGATGGCATCACACAGCGGCGGTTGATTTGGACAGCGGTACATTCATGTTTCAGACGGCCCTTTTCATCTCATCCCAGAGATGCTCTGTTGGGTTAAGGGATTGCGCATGCCACTCAAGTAAAATTAATTTGCTGTCATGTTCCTGGAACTATTCTGAGAGAACGCGTGCTTTGTGACATGGTGCATTATCCTGCTGGAAATGTCCATGCGACGTCGGGGGAAACTGTCGCCTTGAAGGTATTACGATATGAACATTAAAATAGTTGGTATCAAGGGACCGAACAAGTGTCAGGAAAACATCCCACACACCATTACTACACCGTTATCAGACGGTTCCAAATGACAACTGTCAAATGTTAAAATGACTATAGATGTAAGGACATCTGCGCAACAAATGCATTTGAGAATTTGACAACGATGCAAACCTTTCTATAAAAGATTCTCTCTCTACCTATTTCTGTCTCCAGTTCTTCCCCTACATCCTGCTCCTGGTGGCGCTGCTCATGTACGTCCCATCTCTGTTTTGGCGTTTAATCGCCGCCCCGCACCTCCACTCTGATCTCACCTTCATGATGGAGGAGTTGGACAATACCTACAACCAGGCAATCAAGCTGGCCAAAAGCCTTGCTGTCAACGAGGACCCTGATGCACTCGGTGTGCCCCTGAACTCTCCAAGGTAATTTTGTTATGCACCGAGATTCAGTAAAGGGCAGACTATGCGCTTCAGGATGTTCTTCTGAATTAAACATTGTCCGCAGTTGGTGGTCAGTTTTTCAGAATTATAGTTTTAGATTTTCAGTTTGTTCCCCCTGAGACCTAAATTGATTTAATTCTGCTAGAGCCAGGTATCCCCGTTTTTGTTCAAATATCATAATGGCACATATTTAGCATGCAGGATGGGATGTTCATAGAGGAACAGGGGAACAAAAAGAAAAATCTACTTTGAAATGTTAATGGCGACTAGTGAATCCTGGGAGCTTTTGCAATAGCAGTGTTTCCAAAGTCTAAAAGACAGAAATTGGTGCTCTTCAATAAGACCAGAACATCAGAGTTTGGGTTTCAGCTACCGATAATCCCTCTAAAGATCTTCTGACTTCTCTTGCATTGGCAAAAGTAATTTGTTCAATCAAGTTCTGTCTATTAGGATTTGGATAAAGGTCTGATCTCCTTTTAGGTTGCATTAATGCAGGAATTCAGAAAATTTTTACGGGTTCATAAACCTGGTACCTTTCCCTTGAAAAGCAGTTACTTTTTCTTTAAATCCAGATATTTACTTCAACAAAGGTCTATTTTACAGATTTGGTTGGTGGACGCTAAGGAATAAAGGATAAAATCAGACATGCTGAAACCCTCTGCCAGTGCCCTTAATTTTAATTTGTCCATAAAAATTCATTACTATGTGGATTTTAAAATTTTATATTACTTGGCTGGGCATTCCCACCAGATTTCATAGAGTCGGATGAATCCGGCTTAGAAGGCCACCTGTATTAACACCAATGAAAGTGAGATACAGCTGCTTGTTAGAATGAAGGAGGGGTAGAATAGCATCATCGCTAATCTTTGTCTCTTGTCAGCAGTACTGCCATGAATTCCACTGGCGCGCGCTTCAGGTATCCCTTGTTGGAATGGTACCTGAAAAGCAAGAAGCTCTCCCGGAGCCTCGTTGTCAAGTACCTGATCTGCCGCGCCTTGACCCTCGTCATCCTCTTGCTGGCCTGCCTCTACCTGGGCTACTACATCAACTTGGCGTCCACCACGGACGAGTTCACCTGCGACCTCCGCACCGGCCTCCTGCGTCTCGAGAGCGGCATCCCGCCGGCTTTCCAGTGCAAGCTGGTGGCGGTGGGGATCTTCCTGCTCCTGAGCTACACCCACCTGATCGTCTACACCCTGCTGGCTCCTGTTGTCGTCTACACCATGCTGGTGCCCTGGAGGCAGAACCTCGGCTTTCTCAAGGCCTACGAGACGCTGCCCACTTTTAAGGTGTTGGACCTCACCAAGGGCTCCTACGACGATCTCTGTGTGTTCCTGCTCTTTCTCGAGGAGAACCTGAGCGAGCTCAAGTCCTACAAGCGGGTTAAGGTGTTCGAGCTGCTGGTACAGAACGGGGTGCCGGACCCCATGCACCTGCTGCGAGACTTTGTCCAGGTGAAGACGGACACCGTTGATGGAAAGGTGCCTGCAGCACCGATGGCCAACAACGCTGTGGCTGAGTTCGAGAAGCAGAACGACGACATGGAAATGAAAGGTGAGACCATAAACATCACCTTCCTTCCCTCCACCTCTAAGAGTTTCACCATGGGGGTAAGCATTTGGAGAGGCAGGCGTGGAATTGCGCTAGTTGTCCAGTAAGCCGTTGGCGTTGTTTTTTTAATCATTGAACATATAAAGGAGTGCAAAAAAAGGAAGTTTGCCTTTCTTAGGGCCTGAACCAACATGTTCAGAGACTAAGTTATATTGCAGAATGATTTAATTAATAGGACCTGATATGGGGAAAACTGGAATTTTAGTAGAGCTATCAAATCTTGTTTTCATGTTGTGCGAGGATGTGAATTACTCCTCGGTTCTGAGTCGCGTCTGGCTTCTATCTCCATTCATCCACCTGTGGTTTTGGAAATCGCATAACGGTTTAATTCCTTAGGTGCCCTCATTTGAATGTTACGGGAAATTGCTGAAGTCTGTGAGGAGAAGAATGCAGACAAGAACACGTTATGTAATAACCCGAATGTGGTAGTCAATGATAGTTAATGAATTCAAAGGAGCACTTTACAAATTGGCGTGATTAAATGTCAGCGTTTTGGGAATGTTGGGTGCCTGGAGATTTAACGACGCAGTGCAGCTTGTTTTTCTGTCTCTGGATTGAGTGTTTGGACTGTGACTGAGCGTGACTGCACCTGGTGTATCAAAGCGTGCGTTTCACAACCACTAGTTGCATTCCATTCCATTAATGAGTCAAGTTGTCACTTGCCGTTATATGCAAAAAAAAACAAGTTCATTTTGCGACTTGTTTTGAGAGTTACAGATTTGTATGCGGAAAGTGCATGCCTTCTCAGAGCTGAACCAGTGAATCTACTGAACTGAATCAAAGGAGTGATTCACTGTAAGAGAATCAAATATTAGTTTCAGTCAACGTATCTGTGAGTTCAAATAAATCTTTAGTTAAACTAGTCCCAGTTCACTTGCTACATCACTGTGTGCTTGCAGGAGTCTTCGATAAGCTATTTTAAACCAAATATATGCTCATAATGTTTTGTTCTCAAAAATGGATTGCATCTGTTTAAATGGTTTGGATGGGAAATTTATATTGCTTGCATTTTTTGATTGTACTGACTGAATAAATACAATATATTCTGTATATTTACTTTCATGTTAATTGTGATTAATTGTTAAATGATCAATCCTTCTATATACTTGCTGGGCAGTCCCTGAGCAATGCAGTGAAAGCCTGAAGGATGTTGGTATTTATGCGACACCTAAAATTCTGACATGCGAACTGGATCAAAATTCTGCTATACATAACTGGTGAACTTGAGGTTTCAGTGTAGTTTGCACTCAAGTTATTATTTTTGAAGAGATAAGAAAAATGTAGTAGCAAATGTCTGCATTATGAAAAAATCTATTTTTGTGTAAATTTTAAAACGGCGCTTGTTTTTCAGAGATCTCTGTGCTGCTGCCAGGTGACGGGCTGACCGAAGACAGGAAGTGCAGTGGAGAGAAGTCGGTGCGTCAGCGAGTGATCTGATTCACCCCCCCAACGCTGTTTACTTAAGTGGCCTCTGTGACATGGCCCCACGTCGAGCTCCGTCAGATCCCCGCGCTGAGGACACTGAGACGTCCGAGGTGCTGAGGGTAGGGGGGCCTAGGGACGCGCTGAGCTAGCTGTGCTTAACCACTCATCCAGGAGATTTACACCAGCATCTTCTCTCTCTCCAGTGGATATCTGGGTATTTTGTGCCGTGACGGATGTTTTAAAAACGTTTTAATTTATTTGTGAGATGGCCAAATATTGCTCTCTGTCTTGATGCTCTCAGTAAATCTTCTTTGAATTGAGATTATAACCTGGCTCCCCATGGCTATGAGTTATCGCAGCCTTTAGAAATGGGACTCGAAGTAAGAGGTTATTTAGCTGACTGTCTTATTACGTTTTCGGTTTTGTGTCTCTTGCTCTGTCGACCCAGATCTTAGTGAGGCTTACCACCTGACCTGGAATTTGTCAAAAGACGTTCTCAAATGTTTCGATTTACATAGAGAGAGTGTGTAATTGGACTTGACCTAAACATTTAGTTACGTGTGTTTTATGTACTGTTTGCCTGTTTTTATACCATGGAGTACAGACCTCATTTATAAGATCCATTTCTGCAGAATAAAAAAAAAAAAAAACTATATAGTGTGCATGTTTGTGATGTAACGAGAATGTTACTGGCAGATTACTGGTTTGGGCTGGATTAGGAATTTGAGTTCAGTGTTCAAACCAACCGTTAGTTAAATGTTCTATGTATTTTTGATGTGCTTCACGTTGGGGGTTTGGGGTAATTGGGTGCTAGGGGAACAAGTCATGTATCAATTAATCAATTAAATCTGTGCTTATGTGTTCATAGCAAAGTTGTTTTCTAGTAGTGTTTCCTGTGTATGTATGTACTCCAAGGAAATTAATTTAGAATGTTGGAATCTAAAATAAAATGTATATTTGATAAACCGTACATCTTAAGGGTCCTAGATTTGTTAACCATCGTCCGAGCAACCTGTTACGAATGAATATGCATTAGTAGCAGGCAATGCGGTCTTCCTTCAAGCGTTTCTGTGTTTTTGTACGCCAGCTGTTTTTGTTTTTGGTGTATGCTGTTTGTACATGCAGGAACAGAGTTGTCCTGCGCGAGATGTGCTTACTGAAAATAAATGAGAAAATGAGAGCATCAGCAGGGTTGCCTCTGGTACGTGATGAAAACAACGCTAAGGTATACCTTTCTGTGTCTTTTAGAGCTCAGAGATATGGTATTCAATCCTGATCCTGGAAACCCCCTGTGATGCAGGTTTTTGTTCACAAAGCTCTTGTTCAGGATCAAGTGAGCCGTTAATTGAAAAATTCAACAATAAATGCCTACTGTGACAAAAAAAACCTGTGGAGATTTATTTCATTGTTCCTAAACTTGTGATTTAAGTAATACAAGATGAATTGGTCTTTCATCTGATGTTATAAGCTTGGAAAATGTCATGTATTGGACAGCTTATTTCCAATTAACTTGACTATATATTTGTTTCTCAACGTACAAAATCTATAAATCAGCGACTACATTAAGGGGCATAGGAGCTGCTTTTTACGTTGTTCACACCTATAAAAACCATGTTTTTGTCACCCAAAATACTAACCTGTCATGTCCATTTCAATGAAAAAATGGCCAAATGACGGACTGAACGAGTTGGCAATCGGAAAGGCATGTTCCTCAGTCGAGGCTAAGGAGAATGATTTTGGGCTTTCCACACAACTCAACTTAGAGCCGCGTGTAACTGCGTTCCCGATCGGTATTGACGTTCTGTGCAGTTTTTAATTTTTTGGTCTATTCAATTGATGCAGTTTTTAATTTATTTTTTGGTTTTTGTCATGTTCTCTCTCAACTTTTCATCTTGTTGAAATTAAAAGGCAACCTTCATCTGTCGGTATCTGCCGTGGCACTAATGGGTCTTTTTAAAAATGTGTTTGTTTTATGGTGCTTCCCTGCAATCGCAGCAAAGCATGTCCTTGTCGGTGTACTACTCCATTAGCGGTTCAAGTATTTCATTAGGGAGTAATTGCAGCGATTTGCCCGGTGGTGCAGCATCAGCGGTAAAACGGCGCTTCACAAGAGAACCATGGAAACTCAGGTTTGAATAGGGGCTTGTGGTAGTGTGCGGAAGAACAATGCTCTGGCTTTAGCTTGAAAATGTCGTCCTAAAAAGGGATGAAATTATTTAAATGCTGCCAGAAAAGCTCTTTGCGTGTTGTGACCGTGCAATTAAATAAAATTACATGTTTTTTAACCTGTTAGCGATAGTCTTCCTTTGTGTGTTTTGTGTTGCTTCAGCAGATTTCCAAAAACTATTCTTTAAACTTCTCAGCTAAAGGGTGCCCTAAGATTTGGAGTGAAACCAATCAAAAATTAAATGAATACAAAGGTTTAGAAATGCCTCATGCTCTCGTCCAAACTCGTTCTGGCAGGGACTTTCAACCACGAACACCTGAAAAGTGCCAGTATTTTACCGGACTGTGCGGTATTTTTTACTTTGACCCTTGGGGTTCTGTTTTTTTTTTTAAGAAGATGTCTGGTAGTTGTAAGCATGAAATGATGTAGAACCCACATCCTGTAGATGTAGTCAAGGACAGCCAAGTTTATAACTAAAGGTAGGCCTACTTGCCAAGATTGCATCTTCCTTGTCCATCTCTAGATTTGCAAATTTGTGTGTGTGTGGCCTATATTTATTCAACAAGCGTCTGTGATTCAGATTGGTCCTTTAAAAATATGCATAAGGAGACAAGCGACCTAGACGTGGTAATAAACCTTTTTTCGTTGTAATTTAAAGTCGGACTGTGAGTTGAGCACCCTGTTCAATAGATCAACATTTATTTTGATATTGCGTTTCATTCAACCGCAAGTAAGAACATGCGTTTATTTTTGTTGAGACGTACATTGGGTTAAGCTTTTTTCAGACCCGGTCAGTCTCTGGGTATGACCCAGTTTTGTTGGTGGTGGTCAGCTGGTCATTAATATTCAATGCAATAATACGTACAGTTTGTATGCCTTGTTAAAATTTCCTTTCAGCTGCTGTTTTTTTTTTCTATCGTTCTTTGCCACCTTGTGCACGTGTTGTACACACATCCTCCCATCACTCTTTACTTTTATCAGCGTTTGTCACTTTTGACATTTTCCTTAGAAATGACATGATGAGGTAGTAAAATTATGCATGTGTTAATTCCCTCGAGTGAACGACAGCGTATGGGTAGTGATCAGTTTCTTGGGAGTCATTCAAGTGGCACAAAGAGAACGCCTAAAACGTAATTCGTTTTATGTCAGCCATTTCCATAGATAACCACCATGTAAACGGATGTCTTATCTTGACTACCCTGCCTCTTTTTATACTTCAATAGCCCAAGTGTCAGATACCTGGCACGTAGGGTTTTACAGGCACACAAGAAATGTCAAACAAAAATGAATAACCATAACGTACAAATACATTTTTATAACCACTTCTTAAAAACTGAAAAAAACGATGACGTTGATGCCCTGACCCTCCACCCATTGTTGTATTAGAGACAAGAAACGACACCCTGCACAACGTATAAGCAAGCAAGCCCTGGGTCATTCCCAGGCAGTAACAGTTCGGAGGTCTCCTTCCTCTTACTTCTCTCTGAAACGGCAGAGAATACCGATGCGAGGCTGAGATGTCGGCCGACGTCTTTGACAATCTAGTCTCGCTGGCTTCGTCCGAGGGATTCAGCAAAAGGAAAATAACGTTTTACTCAGACTTTGACGGAGGAATGGAAGAGGTTCTGTTCTGTCTTTCCCGAGGCAAATGACACCATTGTTTGAGTAACCGGCCATCTGTGGAAAGAAACTTTAACATTTTAATTTCAAACAAACTTTATTACTTTTTATTTATTTTAGTTTTTTACATTGGGGCTACTATTTCCTCACTGACATTTCAGTTCTTCACATAACAGCGCATGTACATGCCGGGTTCAATTAAATTAATAATACATTTGTTTTAAAATGTGTTTCTCCAAGGGAATTCGGACCGTTTAACCTGAGCCCTTGCAATATTTGGTGTGTCCAAGCGAATTGATTCTAGACCGAAAGACTGAAAATAAATATATAATTCCTGAATACAGGAATGTAAATGAAACGAAGATCGTGTTACTCACATTTTTTTTTTACTCACATGAAAACTTGGGGAACCTTTAGAGCCGTAAGGGCACTGGTTTTGGAAATGCAGAATTATTTCAGGTTTTGAAACAATTGAAATGAAGATCTATCCAATTTCCGTCTTGATTAGATCGCTTTAGTGGGTCACAACAGGCTCTGGGGGGCTAGAATCTCCAACACCCGGACTACTGCTAGTACCACCAGCAGCCTACGCTTGCGTTTTAAGTCATTTATGTTTTTTAACCTTACATAATAATGGTTTAGAAATTTGTAATTATATTGAATTAGTAGAAGCAATGACAAGATTTAACACATTCGGTTGTCTGTTTATATTTATGACGAATTAACTGACGACAAATTGACGTCCATTATTGGCTAAAAACTGAATGGGAAGTTTAACCAACTGCTTTTCGTTATTGATATTCCTGTGTGACAGCAAAGTGGTGCTGACGGTTGCTAGGTTTTATACATTCCACCCACTTGAATATCTCCGTCGCGGAAAGACACACTCCATCAGGAAAAATGTATATTTTGACTAGGATCTAGTGTGAATTCAAATGTAAACGTGTAATTTCTTGTAAGAGCCGATCACAAACTCTTTAATGCACGATGTCAGTAATTTATGTGTGGTTGACACTGACAAGGTTCAAACCGACTGCAGGAATATATTTTTTGCTTAGGTACCACTGTATTACTCTTGTTTGGTTTTAATTAGTCAAATAATTCGATTTCAATCATTTTGCAGAACCTCTTATCCAGATCGGAAATAATAATTAATGGAAACGTTTTCTTCGCTGTGTGTCACCTCATCCGGAGCCAATGGTCGTGTCCCTGTCACTGGGTTCTCTGATAGCCTTCGTCTTTGAAATATCTGGCTGGGAATTGTTGTCTTTTAGATATGGTATTTTACCCAGTATCGTCTTTACATGAAAATGCACATAATTTTATTAGTTTCTGTTGCTGTGGTGTTAATCGTTTGATTTCGAAGTTTAATCTTTCTTGAATATGAAAAGAACACACATTTTGCAAGAGAAGCGCCACCGCACTCAGAATTATCTGGACCCGTGCTGAGGTTCGGATTAAAAGAGTTTTGACCTTCCTAAAACAAATTAATTACGAGGTCATGGTAAACCAGGCATGCTGTAGAATGTTATAAAGTCCACAAATGCACTAACTGGGACTGAATATGCTACAATTTTTAATTATTATTTTTTATTCTTCAAAAGAGTTGTTAATGCTTGTCAGCGTCTGTGTTCTCAGCATCTTCTATTTTTTTAAAACTTTAGGCAATTAAAGGAATCTGACAGCGTATGGTAAAATTAGATGTTTAAAATAATCCCTCTGGTCACCAGATTTAAATCCAGATAAAATGCCACAGGCAGTGATTAATGAAACTCTTGCTTTTGATAGACTGCTTAAATTATATGTGCTTCATGCAGGTAAAATAACAGAAACAAACAACTCAAAAATATCAAAATTACCTGCAAACTTTTAAAATCCTCTGCAAATCTGAAATTGAAGGACAAGTTCAATTTGAGAAACAAACAAGTATTAAGCCTTTGCATTAATAAGAAGGTAAGATAATTGGCCTTGATGACACACCGAAACACTGCACCTGGCAAGGTCAGCATCTTAAATGAGAACTTTTGTTCTGCTGTTTGTTTGCTGGAATGGGAAAATGTTCATTGATGCTTGTGATCGATTGCTTTGTTACCTAAATAACCAGAACCAAAAGTTTCGGTTCTGGTCGGGAATTCATACGCAGTGAAAATGTTTCTCTCCCAACACTGAGGATTAATTGGTGTGTCCCTTTTCCTTTCCATTTCATTCATGGGTGATGAAAGACATAAAAAAGAAATGTCCCAGGCAAGAATTGTTCATGTAATGTTACAGGCAGGAATATATAAATTATTTTTGAACAATTTCTTGAAAGTGGTAATTTTTTAGAATAATATGAGATAGATTTTCCGGTTCTTAAAGTGAGCTTTTCATTTATAGGGAACTCTGCAGAAAAAGAGTAATTGAACATTCACTTGTCTTGAGTAAGATAATTCCTTTTAGGAATCAATTTTTTAATAGTCATGTCAGTTCAGTTTTTCTCCCCAAAAGTATGAAATTTGCACGATTTTTGCAAATGTTAAGACGGTTTTCAAGATGGCTCACATTAAACCATCATGCAAATCCCTACTTGTCACTGTTGGCTATTGACTCTAGCTAAATTTGGCCAATGAAATGGACCTTTAAGGATCGTAATCCAATTGTCATCTAACCTTTTTTTTTTTTATACAGGTACTCCTTAACGTCCTATCTGTTTAACTACCGCGCAGATTTACGTCCAGCTCCCCGACCAGTCTGTATTGGACACTGTACCAGAACTTTGGACGTGGAAACGGCAGTGCATATAAACACTACTGTATAAACATTGAAAAATAAACAAAAAATGTTATAAATGCTGCAAAAGTGACATTAAAACAATATCTAAAGATGGTTGACACAACCCACTACCAGTGCAGTATGCTTGAAATATCGGTAAGGGGCGGCTCCTCGCTTATCGACCAATTCACTTAGCGACCTAGTCATAGGAACATATGTATATATATATATATATGTGTGTGTGTGTATACACATTATTATACACTATTTGCAGTCAAATAAATCGTTTAATCACACGATGTAAATGTTGCCGGAATGGAGTTTCCCTAATTAATCAACTGGCATAATTAAGATCTTAATATTTCTGCAACAATATTACAGGGCCCTAGTGGGGAATTATATTAGTTAGGGAATCGAATGAACAGACAATGAAAAGGACCTCTTGACCTCTGCTTCAAGTTTATTCCCACAATGCCAAAGTATGCATTAATGGTTACGACCGTGTACGAACCATTTTGGTGTTCTTAGAGCAGGCATACTAATTGTCAATAATCAACCATTAGCTCACATGGTACTGCCTGAGAAATACATAATTTGCTTTCTTGATGTTATCTGGCCCTTGTTGAATGAGCCGATTGTAATCATAGTTATTAAGCAGAAACCTTCTGGTTGAGCACTGAAGGTAATATTTCATTTTAAAAGTGTTTTCACTGATTATTTTACCTTCCTTTTTAACAGCATCAAAACTTGACCAATGTTTTATTTATTCCCTACATGTAGTGGTTACATGTTTCATTGACAAGGAGAGCAAGAACTTTTAAAAATGGGTTGTTTCATTATTTCAACCTAAACATTAATCAGTGCCTGGAAACGTGGCATAGAACTGAAACTGATGTACCCGTGTTGAAAATTGTACACGGTCCTTTATTATCTATGTTATTTCATTTGGATTTCTGGATCCCTACCAGGTCCAGCACATCTCAGCCTGATAATAATACCCACAAGTTCACTCACATGACCTCTGGCAGTATTTATTCATTTATTCTACTTCCCTCTGGGGCCTTTGGTTCACTGGAAAACGGATAACCACTAAAAAGACCAGGTATCTTCACCATCAATTCCCTCCTACCCTACATATGGTTTAGATATGGAGGTGGAGATTGCATCCCATAGTTGTCGCAAATTAGATGGTGGAGGATCTCAACTCAGAGTAAATACTGCAGTAATGCAGTAAGCGGAATTCAATCTTAGCCTCATGGCGTGGAATGTTGTCCAGCAGGAAGGACCTGTTCACAGGCGGATCGACTGCAGTCAAGAACAGAAGCACCTGAACAGCATCGATGTTTCCATGTCCTGTGGCATTCAGACGTTGCTCCGCTCATAACAAGGAACCCAATGTGTGTCACGAACAAACACCGATATCCAGGACACCTCCACCATCCGCCTACATTGTTGTCACCTGGCACGATAGATCCATGCCATTTTTCGCCGTGTCCTGGTCCTCACCTCAGTGTGAAATGGCAGGTGCTGGGATTAGTTCCACCAGGCCACATTTTCCACTCCTCTGTTGCCCAGTGTCTAGTGTCCAGAGCCAATGCAGCCGAATTTTTTTGTTCTCTGTTTGCTGTTACTGGACGAACACAGCCTGCCTGTCACCCTACTCGAGACCAGTCTTCAGTCAGTGAGGGGTTTCCGTCCACAAGAGTGCTTTTGGCTCGATTTTTTAAGGTGGTGGAGCATTTAGGATTCACGATTCACTTGCAACGCTGTCTGGGTTGTTTTGTTTTGGGTTTTTTTCCCCCCCAAAATGCATATCGGGGGAATTTGGCACCAACCACCGTGTCTCGCAGCCAACTCAATTAGTTCCTTCGACCTACCCGTTCTACCTCCCGTTCTACCGCCAACCTAAATAAATAGCATAGCATAGAGCCGCTGTTACTGACGCCACAGTCTATTTCATAGAATACTTAAGGATCTGGCCACTAATATGGTTGCAAGAATGGATTGAATTTTAATTGCCTTAATTTGACTCTAAAGCCTGCAAAGTAAATTAATAATGTAAGTATGCGTTGATTTAAAAAATCAGCTTGTTGTAAAGTGACCTTATTTATGATCTTAGGAAGTGCAAAGTTAGACATGAGTGTGTTTTATGATGAAGAAAACTTGATTTAATTCTCAATTGGAGAGAATCAAAGAATCTTTCTAATCAGATAATTAATTCAACTGAGGATGCATTTTCCATATGTCCACATACAAAACCAACTAGACTTTGTGAAGATTATTGAATATATGTGATTTACTTGTCTTTCAAACCTAGAGTTGAGAAACACTTAAGGGAATACATAAGAATAAATTTCTGCTGATCAACTAAACACCTATAACAGCTAAAGCAGGCCAGTTTAAAGTGTAGTTTGTTAACGTTTTCATTGCAAAATATTACGCTGTACTTCTTCCTTTGGTGAAGCAGTGCAACATATTATTTAAGAGTAGAAACTAATTTGTCACCAATATTTTTATTATTATTATCATTTTAATTTAGGACACAAGTGGGAACCAATACAGATAAACTCTGACAGACCAATCTGAACACAGATATGTAAATGACTTAATAAAACATCTTACATTAATAAAAGATAAAGCCTCAAGCCAACATTCATTCATCCCCGCAATTAATTCCCTTGGGAATGAGGTCATAGCATCAAATTGGCTTATTTTTAAATTTTTAAATTTTATTCTTAAAGAAAACCCTGACACCTGATTCAGACAGGTCAGTTTCAACCATTCAACATATTAATTACATTTACAAATGAATTTTTGATAATTACTTTAACCATTCTTTAACAGTAAGTAAAAGTAGAGAGAATTCAGGTCTAAAGTTGCAATAAATGACATGAATGGATGAAAAATAAATGAGCAAGGGCAAGTCTTGAAAATTATTCCAATATTGACAGCACTTCAACCACAAAACACAGAATGGCACAATGACGAGGATTAAGTATTGTGGGTGCACATCAATGGGAATTCAATGCATCTTTGTGATTTAAGGCCTGTGAAATATTTTACATTATGAATATCAAGAATGCAGAAAGTCATTGAAGTGCCACAAGATAAGTTCTTCAAACAGTAATTTTCAGCATAACTCTCCAATCGGTTTTTAAACTTTATAATATAATATATCATTTATAATAGATAATGTACAGAATACAGTAAATATGTTTCCAATGTAATGACACAATTGCTCGTATCGCAAATGATTAGGGAAAATGTGTCTTTTTGATTTTCAATATATACTAACCTTCCATTGAAAAGATGAAATACAGTCATGGGTTTGAAGCTACAGGTTGCATCTTCAAAGCTGTAAATCATATCTCCCTGAACAGGGGGGTCGAAGTGGGGGGGGTGGTACTGACTATCCAGGGACCCAATGGGGAGGGGGGGTCCCTTGAAAAGCTTGGAATGAAAATTTGTGGGCTGTGACTTTCCGGGGGGAAATTGCAATCTCTTCAT
>JAOVYW010061530.1:0-22229 GCA_025775045.1 Hiodon tergisus
AACCCATCATAACCCAAAATACACACACAACCATAAACTATAACCCACCTAAAACCCCCCTGCCAAAAAACCCCCCCCCCCCCAAAAAAAAAAATTGCACAAAGAAACACAATTTAATACATGATCAATAAGCACAGCCCATTATTTGCAGACAAAGCAGAGGGTAGCTGATTCACTTCTTTTATGCAAAGTTTATATGTATTTTATAATATTTTATCTGAGTTGCAAGAAACAGGTATAATTTGGGTACATTAGTGAATGCTGCAATCAATCACTAAAAGGGCCCCTCTGCCCCGCTATACCCCCCCCACACACACACACAGACACAGACACACACCCGCATCCCTTTACGTGCTCTTGCTGCTTCTCCAATAGCCAGTTTTTCTGCCTCCACCAACATCAAAGTCAAGAGCCAGAGTTTTAATTAAGTGACACTAATGAGGTTGTTGAAACTGATATTTCAGCAATTCAGCATGGCGTTAAATATGTTTATTCTATAGTGTCATCACCGGCACAAGCCCCCTCCTCCACACCTTTCCTTCTGCTCTCAAAAGAATAAATAAAATGCACTTTGGCAAGCACAATGGCACCTCTTCCTTTCTTTATGTGTTTGTGACTCCCTGCAAACGCCGCCTTGCATCCCGTTTTCTTCAGCATTGCCAGTTTAGGCTCCATCGGCAGCACGGTTCTTTGTGTGTGGCCCACAGTCCAGCAGCAGGGCGAAATGGCCCATTAGACTGTCGAAGATGAGCAGCCTATCCTCCTTCCCATCATTACTGTGGCCCCCGCAGGAACTGCAGCTAATGGCTGTGGTATTTATTAACACTGACCCCCTTTTCACTCCTCTTTTCAAGCCTGTAATTGGGTCCATTTAGAATGAAACAAACAAACTAATAAAATTGCGGCCCGCAGAGCACGGGGCCTGCGTCCTGGCGTTCCAGGAGCGTGCAGCACTTGTTCACTTATTTATTTATACAGCAGCAAATGCAAACGGACAGCACTCACACCAAGATCCACATGACTCCACTTAAACATCGGGGGTTACTGCTCCTAGTTCAGCTTATGTAGGCTACACCCCAAGAGAGGGTAAAACAACAATAAAACAGGAAACTGAAACACATGTGGAAGGGATTCCAAGGCCTGTTATTTTATCAATTATAGAAGAACAACATACAAAAAAAATCATATTTACATCATCACACCTGTAAATCAAAATGAATTTAATGATAAGATTTTATAAACCTGTGCTATAGCTCTTTACAGCTGTTGTTTGTAACGAAAGACAGTCATTATTGTAATAGAAAGCAGGAGCAAACCGTGTGCTCCTGTTTTAACCTCCAAATAAACTTCCAAGAAGACGCACTAGAGGGCGAAAGCAAAAATCATTTGCTCACTTAAACAAAACTGATGTCTTCTCTCATCAGTTGGCTTGTACTTTTTAACTTAATGTTAACATATTTCAGTACTTTAAATGATTAATGGAATTTAGAATTAAGCTATTTATACATTTGTATTTAAAGTACTTTCAAATGGAAAAGGTGTTTTTAAGCTTATTAATACCTTCTTTTTTTTTGTAACAAATTGAAGAATTAGTAAACACACTTAAAAGGACAAATATGGGACCTCAATTGTTTAAAAAAAGCACGGTATTAAGTTTCTGCTAAATGAATAAATGTAAAAATTCCAATGCAGCTCACATAAGTGTTTTTTTGTGTTTTTTTGTATTTTTTTGTCAGACAAAGCTCATGAACAGATCTATTCATGCACCGTTCCAGGTGTCAAAATGGGAGTTTCTGATGACCCATCATGGAGCCGGCGATTCAGAACGAATGGTGCTGCCTGTGTTGGAACGGCGACCGAGAAGCACAACGACAGGGTGTTCGGTGGCAGAGCAGGGGGAGCCACCCTGGTGGTTTATCGGACCCTTCCGTCCCAAATCGCTGCGGAGCAGGGTTACACGTGGACACATTCCACTTTTCTCCATAACACTGGGATTTTATGCTCTAATAAATACCCCTGTGTGACTCATACACAGCGTGTCCAAAATAAAAGTGCACACCTGATTATATTCGGGGGGGCTACAATAATAGCTAGTTACTATGCCATATAACACACATAAAAACCCCAAAACCTCCTCCAAGGATAAAATTAATTAAAAACAGCTTCACCGTACCTTGGGTCCAAACAAACACACACTGTGGCCTAATTCAATACCCCGCCTTTTTTTCCTTGACTTAGCCACCAGTTCACACAGAGAGGCCTATGTGGAGGAGGTGGAGCCTGGGGCTTGGGTGGTAAGTGTGCCACCCTTTAAAGACCACAGCGGGGGAGGTGTGAGCCCTGTGACACTTCACCCCGGCTTTTTGTCCTTCCTGGGATCCTTGACATCCACTCCACCCCTCACAGCACGCAGGGTCTTTTTTCTCCCCTGCAGTGGAAACGGCATGAATAAATTCCATTAATGCTCACAGTGGCCAAGTGAAAGGCCCCTCTCAGCCTCCATTATGGACCTGCTGTTTCCACTTTGACTACAGGTTGTGTTTTGGTATCTGAAATTTCCCTGAGCATGAATGTGGCAGAGGGAAACAACAAGCACCTTCTCTCTCCATCAGCCTGTCCATCCATCGTGGCTGCTTTAACACACCCCTCAAGTATTTTCCCCTCACCTCCTGTGTGTTTTGCTGTCAATTAAAAAAAAATTAAAATAAAGAACACACCACTGTTGATTAAAGGCATCTTTTCAACAGTGGGAAGGAAACTATAAGCTGTTCATCTGTCAAACGGTCTTTTACTTGTTTTCCAATTCTTTCTTTTTTTGAGAGAGAATACAGAATGGATTTCTCAACAACTGAGCAAGACAAAAACCCGAACTCAGAGGCATGGAGGAAGCTCCTTGCTGGCATCAGCAGAATTGAATTTTTTTTACTTATTTTCAAAACATTTGACATCATTAGAGCACACAGAATTCATGTTGAGCGCCATAGATTCAGAGCAATGCAAGGTAATGGTTTTCCCATGAATAAAATCAGATATAAATGTCAGCCACTTTGGCTGTGTGTGTGTGTACACTGCTATGCTTCTCTCCAAGCTCCTAAAGATCCTGTAATCCTACTGAGCGGTGGTGTTCTGCGCCTAGCTCAAGGCAACAGCGATGATACACACGGGTGACCCCGTGTAGGCCAATAGGCCGAAGCCCACTCCCTCAAGCACCAGGATAATCGTCTCTGAAACCACACCCCAAAATGCACCCACTGTAAGTTTTGGGTTACAGTGAAACAGTGACACAGTGACAGAAATGGATCTCAATCCAGTATCTCACTGAATCTGATACCTCAGCAATTTACCACAGCGGTAAATGTTTTCATTCTATAGGTGTCATCGCAGCCATGCCAGATGATGCGACTCGTCAGAAGTCTTTCCGTTTTCCTTTATTTAGATCACACACACACACACACACACACACACAGAGTTGAAGGAGACAAAGAATGAAGGGAAGCAACATGGTGCGTCACCCAAGCCTCCTCCCAGCCCCCCTCATCATCTCTGTAAGACACAGACAGGATATTTTCATCTTCACTCACTGAATCACAGCGGAAGTAGGGCATACCACGCCCCCTCCCACAGCTCTCCCGTTCCATTAACGTGGCAAAATTGGGCTCACCGTGTGCCTTTGTTATGCGTATGTCTACAAACGGCATACTCCGCAAAAACAAAACACACAAATACACATCCTACAAATACAGACGCAAATTGCCCATAAGTAAAAAAAAAAGAAGTTAGCGTTGAAAGAAAGGTTTGAGAGAAAAGGGTTTCCCTGAGACTGGGAGAGCGGGTGTTGAGGGGTGAAGGTGCCAGGGATCGGCTCTTTGTCTGCTTGTGGACAGGATGTAGGGACAGAGCTGGGGCTGGTGAGGGACCAGAGTGACTGACAGCTGACATTAGCGGCCTTGATGGGTGGAGGGACAGAGAGCATGATGGTTATCCATCCAGGGAAATGTCAGCGTCTCTGTGCCCTTCACCTCTCGCCCATCTCAGAGGACAAGCACCCCTATCTCTGCATATCTTTACCATCAGGATCCTTCAAGGAAAACTGCAATCCTCATATCAGATCTTTTTTTTTCTTCCTCTAAGATTGTAAGTTTAACATCCTCACCCAGAGGCACATAGCAAACTGAAAAATTAATAGCATTTTTTTTCCAACAAAAAATGTTAAGGGCTCTGGGGGATTCTGAAATATGTCTTAGAGATGCAATCCAGCCCAGTCACTGTACTTAAATGAAAGGAACGGCACTTAACACCGGCCCTTTCGCAGAGTGGCAGTCGCAAGAAGTTCTAAAGTTCCTCTACGGCTCTCTTTACTGAGAGGAGAACGGAGTGGTCACATCTCAGACTACACAGGTGGACTATGCTCCTTGACCCATGGACACAGAATTGTCGCAATCAAATGTCCTGAACACTAAATTTCAAAGATCATCAGACACTCACTAAACTCACACAAACGGAAAAACACACACACACACACACACACACACACAAAAACGAAAGCGGGACAAGGGAATCTGAGCCCTTTGTCACTGAGTCAGGCTAAAGTAGATTACGATTAAGCCTTCCAGGTTAAAGTAACAGAGGAGGGGTGATGGAGACAAAGGAGTGGTGGGATCAGCCGGTAGGATTGCCCCAGAGAATGGCCAGATCAGGGTGTCCTCTTTCACCAGCAGTTGCAAAGCGAGCAAATGTGGGATATCCATTCACTTATTCATTCATGCCAGCATGAAACCATACTTTGATTCATCGACCCTTTTCCCCTTCATTAGCTGTCTTTGTGATGGGTGTTGTTTTTTGTGATGACAGGAAGGGCTTGAAAGATTACAGCATTCAGCCCAGTATCTGTCATTGGAGAGGAGGCTTCCTTCTCTGCTTCCCCCACACCCACTTTTTTCATTGAGTTTAGATTTTTTTAAATATTCATAACATTGCGATGCCACTCATTCTCTTCCCTTGTTTTTGCATTTTGTTAAATATTCAAAAGTGTGGATGCAATTAACATGTCGTTAATGAATAATTAATTACAACTAAAGCAGCCACAAAATTTATTCATTTTAATTATTGAAAGCAAAAATATGAAAACATTACACTTCTTTCATCACGTCCTCTGCTCCAGTTTTGCGGTATATGTATGTGTAAAAAACCCACAAATAAAGAAGAGAACACATTAGTTCTTTATTCAAGTAATAGCAGCCACTTTATATCAATCAGGTATGTAAACCTTTTAATCCATCAGCACTGCTTATCTGCACTGCAACATTACGAAGCCTTGAAAAAGAGCCTGATTGGTTTTGACTGCATATTATATGTTTAGTGTTTGGATGAACTCTGCTACTCTATTCCTGACGCAATCAGTAGTGGTAACAGTAGCTATTTATGCCTTTACAGTGACGCTTCGGTATCTGTGATTACCAGTCGGTTTGTAGTTCCTTTATTCTGAGAAACATTGCTTTTATTCGAAAAGGTAGGGCCCATGGTACACTTCACTCATTACTAACAAGCAATGTAGCATAACGGGCAAAATAAAAGCTTTGCCTCAGTTTCGGAGGGTCCTAAAATCAAAGTCAATCTTCGTAACTTGAATGATTTCATAAAGATGTATTTAGTTGATCTTTAAAAGCAGAGAGCATGTTTGTTTTATATATACTGTATTATAAAACAGGATCAGATGAGACCAAATTATAAAATGAAGCATCTCCTACTTATCCTTTAATTCAAACAGGAAGCAAGCTACCAACAATTGAATTGCTCAGATCAGACTCCATGTCTCATGAAAGAAAACTACTTGTGAAAGCTGCACACATGTGCTGCGTTGTGTTTTTTATCAATTCGCATGGCACCTTTGGTATGGTTTACGTGGACAAAAGGTTTGCTTTTAGTACCGCTGGCGTTTTGTTACCCGCCCCCCCCCCAATTGGCCACTGGATGAGGGAGGTGTCCCCCTGTCACAGGTGTGTCCCCGCATGCTTTAGTAAAGAACTAAATTGCAGGCCTTCACTACTCCACAATTGGGTCTCATCTCGTAATAAGTCATCTGGGCCTTCACATTGTTACTGTTGTGAGCAATACCTTGCTGAGTGCCAAGGAGATATATCACACAACTGAGACAAAATTTACAATAACATTTACAGTCTACCACTCAACCTCTGATATTAGTGCCTGGGAAGCGCACGATTAGAAAGAGCAAGAGAAAAAATCTGGGGACGGGCGGGGCAGTTCCTGTCAGATGCACATTGAGAACCCTTCACTCATTCACTTTGCCAGCCCCTGAAGACCAACTTCTTTAAATTCTGCGCCCACATACAGCCTCTGCTGAGTATCTCCCGTACTTGTTGATAGACAGTCCTACTTAAAAATCCAGATGACGTAAATCCACACCCATTTATAGCAAATACACGCTGACTTCCCATATCCAGAGCTGTGATTTTGACTTCATGACAGCCTTCATAATCCTTAGCGCCAAGCACGTGGTGTAACCAAATGCTGTTTCCCACTACGTGAGCAGGAGATTTTTTGCTCCGGTTTGATAAGTGACAGGCAGTCCCGTTTGCGTCTTAATAAAACTGCCTCTCCTCAGTCTACTGACGGTGTCTTTAACGGGAACTAAAAAACACTTTGTTTCAAGTCAGCGAGATGTTGGGGAACGTTCTGACAGGTATCAGTGTCTGAGCCGGAGAGGAGCGCAGCGGCAGCCCTCGCTGCCTGTCGGAGGGGGAGAAGGCGCCGTTTGACTGGCACAGACACACTCATCCGAGGTACAGGCCCGCGGCTCCTTCACGAGCCTAGCTCAGCGTTTCGTCAAGCCAGTGCTGGGCTTTCAGACAGTTGGAGGCCTCCCTAAAGGCAATTTGAACCAGTCGGATCAGAATAATGCGCTGATTAAAGAATGATAGGGTTTTATCAGACACTTCAGTTAAAATCACTTGGCTCACGTTGTCGCATTACGTTTTAAATTTTGATACGTTGTGCATTGATAATGCAGTGTCATTTTCTACATTCTAGCAAGGAAATGTTCCAGTTCAAATATAAAAACAAGCAGCCATTTCCTGTGTGAACTTTGCAGTTGTTATTGCATTAGATTTGCATTTTATATGAAACTCCAACACCCATATTAAACACAATAGACACAATAGTTCTTAGAAGAAAATGGGACTTTCATAAATTAATTAGTCCTTCTTCCACTATCACCTGCTGTTGTTCTTATTATTGTTTGAAGTCTGGTTACTTTCCTCTGAGAACACCTGGAAGGAGATGTTTTTAACAGACAAGTGTTGTTGACAGGGATGTTTACCAGTGGGGCCTCCGTTTAGTCTTTCAGGCCGCCTGCAGCATAATTAGCACGCATCGGCCAACTCCCAAGATACCCCCTCTCTCATCCTGGGACTGCACTTTTAAACCACGCAACATGGTGCACACTTCTCTCATCCTGCCACTGCTGTCTGCAGCAGGTCCCCCTGGAAGACCCAACTGTCCCCATGGTAACACAACAAAAAGAAGTGAGAAACAAATAAAATGCATCAGCAACCATTCAAGATTAAATTGCCTATATCTGCACACGTTTGTGTATTCACTACATTTGTCGTGCACCCAAGTGGCCCTTTAAAATCTCTAATGCTTCAGTTTCCTTTACCTTAGATTTTTCTGAAAAAGGCACAATTCATTTTGGCAACTGAAGAGTAAAGGCTAGAGTTGAATGTGCATCCAAGGTAAGTAGATGAAAGTCGTTTAGCCTGGTGCTAAACAGGTAGTGTCTACAGTGGACTTATTTTCAAGGGAAAACATTGACCGACCACTTAAAACCTTAACATCCCCGTCTTAACAGCTCCACACAATCAGGCACATCTGCTGTGTATCTGTGGAAGCTTCACCGAGCGTTATGTCATGTGTTTGTGTTTAGTCTGCTGCTGGGCACCCCTTGTGAGGCCAGCAAACCAAGCCTGCCTGTACATGAAAAGAACAGCACCTGGACAGTTAGTGCAGCCATGCTAAAACTCTTTCACTAGCTCCCTGCCTGACAGAAACCCGTGTCCGGTAAACCCCGGTAAACTTTCCGCACGTACGCCTGGCCAACGTTGTTCAGTATTGAAATAGGATGGTACAGTGGCGTCTCAGGGCACAGCAGCAGTGGGGAGTGTACCACCATTGTTGGGCCCCCAACAGTACTTACTCCACTCCACCCAGAGTGTGTCCCATCCCATCCTTTGGGAACTTGTGACCATGCAAAGGACTTTTAAACCGTGCAACAAGGCACACTCTTCCCCTCGCACCCACTCTCTCCAGGAATGCAAACGTACAGCGACTTTTTATTTATTTAGCAAGTGCAGGAATTTTTGGAGTGTTTTTCCATTATTTACAGCTTTCCTGAGCAAGTCTCGCCAGCTTTGTAAGTGACAAGCCGTCAATTTATTCCAGCAAATACATCGCACGAAGATGAAGAGAAACGTAAGTGAAAAGCTTTCATATCTCAGTCTTAAAAATACCATCTTCAAGAACGCATCCTCACTCTTCAATTTGAGATTATGTTGATCAAAGGCAAGAGACTTCAACAACAACGAAAAAAAGGATCAATCTAAAATGCAAGACATCATGCTGTTCTTGGGTTTAGGCCCCATTCATTCCACTCCATGATATCATTGGCAGAGAGCTGTCGGAAGAAACCTGTCCGCTTGAATATTCCAAACAAGTCACTTGTTAGAATGGCCAAACTGCGATTGCTACACTTTTGACTTGCAATTTCTCACATTAAACCTCATCAGTAAAGACGTTACTGAATATTCTGCTATGCGCCTTGCAAAAATAACAAGCAATTTTTATACCCTTAAGCAAAGGAAAGGGTCAAGATATTATCACTTTAATAAAACGTGCTTGGCTTTTAACACTGAACAATTAACAATTATCAGTAGCAACTTAAACAAAGACGAGAGAAAACTATGCACAAATTATGCGGTGATGTAATATCCCTTAAATGCTCTTGGCTGGGGGAAAAATGATTAGTGTTTTATTGCACCAGTAATACATTGAAAACTCGACCCCACCATGTCCTAAAAAAGATCCATGCTTCAATTAGACTAGCCCATCAGCACTATTCTAATGAGCGAATTAATCAAGGTACTAGATATTGTAGTGTCATCGCAGCTCTTAAAATATGAAAGTTCGAATTGTAGCCGCTGAAAACTGATCCTCCTCACATAGAACCTCCCCGGCCTGGGTCCCGGCCTTGTCTCTGGCAGATTGGTTAAAGTCCCTGCATATCTAAAGGTGAGGGGAAATGAGGTGCGGCACAGGGATGCCGGCCTTTCCCCAAGACATCGGCATTCTGCTTGGGCCATTGTTTGGACACCGAGCATATACCAATCGCTATAGGAAATATGTAGTCAGAGAACAGATATCTTTTCCACAGCATTTTAAGACACGCCCACTCCCTGTCCATCAAGTAAAGTCTTTCTGCCACTGAAATTACTGACATTATATCCTTGAAGAAAATATAGTTTTAAGAGAACATAATAGAGGAAAGCATTTATTTTTTAATATTATTTATTCTGGGGTCTACTCAAAAACAATGACACCAAAATAAGTAATCAGTACAATGAATAAACTCTAAGAGGATTAGAGATTAAAAACTAGTTAGATGAACTTCCAGGAGCTTTTGTGTTGCGAAGATGGTGCGTTGAGAAAGGGGCGTGTTCAGAAGGGTAATGTTTTTCACTGGATGAGAAACGTGAGGGTGGAGTGTTGAACACACCTCTCTGCTCTGATGAGACCACTAGACGATCAGTTGCGGGAGGCTGCCAATCAGCACTTCTAATGGTGCTTTTCCCAAATCCTGCCGTCGTCAGGCGCAGCTCCCACTGGGTAGTTAACATCACTTTGTTTGAGTGGCGTGACAGGAAAAGACTTCCATCAGGGGGCAATGCATCATTCATGGACGCTTTCTGCTCTGACAGCTTTATGTTATCTTGTTTTACTTTGCCCAGCTAATGCCTGCTGCCGCGGGCCAATCAGGCTCAGAGCTTACAAAATAGGCGGCCATTAATACAAATGACGGGAGTTCAGCGGAACCATTCAGCGGGAGGTGGAGGGGGTGAACGTCAGAGAAAGAGAGACTGGCACCGGAGAGGCTGATGGGAACTTCATTCAGTTTCTGTACTCTGAGGCACAGGCTAGTCCTGCACACCCGGGCAGCAGGTGTGCGCTCTCACAGCTGTGTATTTTTACCAGAAGTCTACAGCTGCACACCAGAAAGTAAAAACACACAGATCTTTTTTACATCCTCCTTTATTGATAAGAAGAACACCTAGCTCAGGTTGCCCTCGTTTCGTTAATGAGGCTGATTCAATTAATTTCCTTTCTGCATCCTCCATCCACTGCAATGCTCACAAGGGACATTGTCATGCATATTAAAATCTTCCAAAAGTTTCACAAGCAATAAAGCAACATGGTATAATAATCTAAAATGGTTTTTTTTCCTTCCCTCTGTAGTTCTCCCTCTTCCCTTTTCTCTCCTCTACGCATGCAGTTCCACTCTAAAAGTGGTTTCATGGGAACTCATTAACTTCACCTGCGTTAATTACAGCCGCAAACCAATCAACAGCTTCTCCACTAATTGGCGTTTCTTCGTTAGGGCCGGAAGTCACCATGGCGACACTCATCACCTGGGGCAAGGGAATTATCTGGAGTGGCAAGTGCAAGGAGGGGATCACTGAGCAGCAGTCCAAAAACAGCCCGATTAAAGAGCTGAAGCTCCAGACTTATTGTTGTTTGTGCCACTGGTGCAGCCAGCACCTTGTGGTATACTTTAGGGACAAACACTTTGTCATTATTTTTAATTCCACTATATTCAAAGTGTTCAGGTTTTTAGAGATCGTGTTTTCTTGGCAAAACGGGAGGCAGCTGGATAGGCTCTCTCCCAGGAGACAGAGCTAGTGTGTGTGTGTGTGTGTGTGTGTGTGTGTGTGTGTGTGTGTTTGTGTGTGTGTGTGTGTCAGATGGGGGTTATGTTGAACAGTCGTATGAGCAGTGCCACCATGTTTGATGCTTTTAAACTTTTAATGTTTAATTTCACATTAATTTGTCAAGCATGCTTGTGGTCAGACAAATACTGAGTGGTAACAAGAGCTCTTTTTGTGTAAATAGGGTGTCAGGCACAGTACATTGTTCTTTAGTTACAAACACTCCTCCTTTACAAATCTTGAGCTTTGCCCCAGAAGATAATTATGTCTGGCATGTGACAAACTTAGTCCACCCCTCTTTCACATGGAACACGGCTCGGCATTACCATGACAATCCCATGCGCTGACCTCCTTGCATCCCCCTGATTATAGTATTCCAGGTTAACATACCCACGCACACATGCGCACACACATAAGGACACACAAGCGCATGAACACAATCTCTCTTCCCCTGGATTCCACTAATGCCGTTTGTGTACCCCCGAGTGCTACACTCGTATCTGAGTTCACTTCGAGGAACACAATGGCTGCCTATGTGTGTTACTGGGCAGAGTTTGCATCTTCTGTTTGCTGGTTCTTCTTGTCATGCGCCAACTGGGGAGGAATCAGAGATATTGGGGTGGGAGGTGGGACGCCTGGTGATGTGGGGGAGGGCGCTGAGCTAGACGACGGTGGGGGAAAGAGGGAAGGAGGAAGCCGTTTGATGTCTCCCACTTATGACATGATCGATTTTCTTTCAGCAGCCCTTCACTTTTGGACAGCGCAGGCTGGCGGAATGAACCCTGCCGTGCCCTGACCCCCGCATGCGGCTGCGTGGAGGCTGGAGACTGATGATGGCTGGGGCCTCCCAAAATCAATAGGTGTCTGTCAGTCAGCCGCTCGACACAGGGCTCTTAACACACCAATCACGGTCCACCGGCACAGTCCGGCTAGTCACAGACCCGCGCACAGCAGCCTACATGCACACAGCCTCTCTCCTCTCTCTGAACAATAAAATAAGCACAGTGAGCATAGTAAATCAACTCACCTGACACACAGGATATATAACCTAAAAATATGAAAAATATATGTAAAGAAACACAGCAATTACTCAGGCCTCTCTGTAAATTGCCATTGAAGATTTTTCAAAAATCCATTTCGGCCCTTCTATTCTCTTGTTGACAAGATAAAATTAAACATGTATTGGTTTGAATTTTTGTCAGCACAGAGAGAGCAGCTGTTACCATTCATGTTTCTCTATTCACTCAAACTTCTATGCCAAAAAAAACCTATTGAAATAAAACCCTACTTTTGAAAAAAAGAGAAAAAAAACACCCAATTATTTATCCGTTTTCAATTGGATGCTTTGATCGCATGTTAATTTGCTTTTTTTATTTATTATATTCTATTTGTTATACTTATTATGCAATTTAGGGAACTATTTGGTTGTTAGTATTACATTTAAATGATGTTTTCCAGAAGATACTATAAGAGTAATGAAAAAAACACGTAGACACAGAGGCCTTTGCACTATGTTAATATTACTCCCCATCCATGGGGGACTTTTTTAGGAGTTCTATATGCATAGATAATGTAGACGTGTGTTAAAACAGGGCAGACTGAACTGTGGGTAATTAGGCCCTGCTATACCTCACAGTCTCCTCTGCCGAACAAGGGGACACTAAGGTCTGTCCTCCAGGCTTTCAAAAATAACAAGTCGTAAATTATTCAAGAACAAAAAAACAAAACAAATACAAGATAAGCCGAACACGATCAAAGAACTGCATTGTACAATCACACTTTAAAAAGAAAAAATAATGAGAGGAAAAAATCTCTACGTTTAAATTAGCGATTTCTTTTTAACGCCTTTCTCCTTAAATCATTTATGACAATAGCCCTCTGTGTTCGGCTGTGCCATTCCCTGCAGATATTTGATGTGTGAACCAGGGAGACCTCCATAAGAAGACCCTATGTTTAATCCAAACAGATTTAATATATTAACATTAACAAAAATAATTTGGCGGGGGGGGGACAACTCCGTTTTTATATCTGTCCCGACTCCAAAGAAAATACAGCCACTGCTCAGTTTTACAGGCTACTCTCACTTTGACGGCTGTCTTTTATATACCTGAAAACAGGGTGCAGTGCAACCCAACCCACCCAACCCTCCAGCACTCTTTGGTATGTTCTCCTCTGGGAGTCCCCAGGAGCTACTGCTTGGTTGATCAGATTGCCCCCAATTCCAAACCCCCGCTTGCCTCACCCTCAAAAGGGCCCCCTATGAGCCCTGCCATAGGAGTGTGCATCCTAATACAATATTGATGAGCCTGGATGGAGGGTCATAAAAAGTGATCTTTTTTTTTGCGATTGTAAATTATAAATTACTATCGATCCCCCCTCCAGCCCCTTTTTACACCCACAGACAGGAGTCTCATTGTGCAACCCCACCAGCGGAGTGCACATTATCAGATTAGGCCCCGGCACACTATCAAATATACATGTGGAAATAACCCAGCAGACACGCTTCTTGCACTGAGGCGATGAACCTGGTGTCGGGCCTGATCAGACCACTAAGTACCAAAGGGGTCCAGCCTGACGTGACTCTTCCATCACCCTTTCTCTGTACTGGCTGATGATGTCACCGTGTGGAGGACACTGAAGGGCCATGAATGCTCTGATGTTCGCAGGTCCCCAGTAATGCTGAGATGGTGAAATGGTCTGCTAGGATGGTATTACGCAACCTGTCTGTCTCCTGGGACACACGCTTCTCCAAGGAAACCCCGCCCGCATCCTCTTTTCTTATTCTTTTTTCCCCGATTTCTTTCCTCTTAAGCCCTCTTCAAAGGCTCTGATGAGGGTTTAAAAATAAAAGACCTCGGCTGAGAACTCCTTTTATGTTACTAGCTGTCTTACAAGAGGACGTCGCACAGTTTCCTACCCTCTTAATTTAATTAAAAATTCACAAGGCCTGAAAGTACATAATTCCTTTATGACATTAGACCATTTCCTCACAGATGTTAAATACAGTCTGAGTGCTGTTTGTGTTATGATTGCCACTGAAGGGGCCTGAAGTGGTCCGAGCGTGTGTGGCCGTTAAACAATGCCAGCGCTTTCCCCACTTTGCCTCCATATTGTGAGAATGAACAGCTCTTGTTTAGAAAGACCAGGCAGTGTCACCAAAAATGACTATTGGCACTTTTTTGTGTAAACACTCCGCCACTTCCTCAACACTTACCCCCCCACCCCCATCCCCACTCCACTTGCCCCATCAGTTCCAGCTCCATGTCTGCCCCCTTCCATACAAATCCCGAGTGCAACTCAGCGAGAGTAGCCTAGACGAGCTCACGCCAATCGTATTGTTTGTTTTTATTGGAGCCGCCTGCTTTGCAGTGGTATCACTGAGAGGAAACGAAGACGGAGCGCACCGAGTGGGCCATCACAGGTACACTCACTCTCACGCTGGCCGCTGCTGGGGGGGACCGTCTGAAAGTATGGTAGCATCCTGCCAAATCCCCTCACAGATGCACCCAGTATCTACACAATACATTGCTCGTCCGCCACACTTTATGTATAAATCATAACCAATTTTTTAAAAGTACAAATTCACTCACTGCAAAATCTGGCAGCCACATATTTCTTGGATATCCCCTCTCTGTGCAGAGGCAGAGCGTGACTTGTTTCTTTGTTTTTGCCCAGTAGCAGCAGGATGCTAGTCAGTTTGTACCCAGAATACATGCAGCTCCAATCACCTCGGGACTCCACGTAGAGCCTTCTACATCTCAGTTATTTTAACCATTTCTTTTCTGATAAAGGAGCCATATCACAAGAGTCATTGACAAAATAGAGCCTTAATAACCTGGTTTGACTTTGTGATTACTTCCAGGATTTCATTTAAAGGAGCGTGTTGAGAAGACATTAGAAAAGGGAATGCATTTAGCATAAAGGGAATGCATTTAGCATATTTTTGATGCACAGCTTCGATGTCCCATTTCATTTCACTTACTATGCGCTCCTTTTATATTGAACACAGACCAACAAACCCCCTTCATCGGCTGTCCTGTCCACGGAATTGTACCGCCACAAAAATAAACGGTACTGTGGTGTGAGAAAAGGGTCACAAGACTCATTACCCACAACTCACAGTCATTACTGACTATGCACTATCAATTCCCACCGCCCTGTCACTACACTACTACTGCACATTTCCATTACCATACATCCCTGTCTATCATTTACAGCCGTTTGCCAATACCCATGTCATTACTTAGTCCTCCCAGTCACTACCCAAAACCCCACACTCTTATCTCATAATATCCTTAACAGCCAACATAATTGCCCACTACCCGCTTTTAAAACAAGCTGTTACCCCCCCAATCCACTTCTGAAATAACTCCATGTCCACGGGTCAGTGCCTGTTACCATCGCACACACGACTGCACGAGGACAGTGTGTCCTAGTAGACAGCCTAAACAGGCCGCTGAAAGAGCTGATATTAGACATGGCTAACGTTCTGACAGGAAACGATGGCACACTTTGTGTAGATCAATAGTATAAACTGATGCCATCTGAGGTGCACTGTGAGAAATAATATTCCCCCAGGTTTTGTCAATACCTTGTTGTTGTTAATGTCTGACAAGGCACTCCACCTCCTCCACTCCTCTCTAATTGGACTGGGTTTAAACAAGTCAGGGCCTGTAAATATAAAGCCCCACAATTTGATAATATGGCTGTTTCCTTGATAATCTCAAAATTAGACAAATAAGTTCGTATTCAAAAAAATAAACAAAATATAACAAATGTGTCTAAACAATGCAGGCAACCTGATGAAATTTTCCATTGGTTCTGGAGAAGAACACATAGAATGTATCTTTAAGTCATCTTTAAACTAAGATGTCCTCCCCATTTACTCATACTGGGAACCTCTTTAATGAATCTATAGAAATGCTAATGATGGGGGTAATTCTGAATCGGATGCCCTATTGTGCAAACAGAGAGGCTCAAAATGAACTGGTCATACTTTGTGCTTGTAAAGGAGAAGGAGGGAAAAGTGCTGAAGAAGAAAATGAGTTTCTAGTGGAATCCATCAAACCCGTGTGGCACACATTTGATTAAGAAGGCTGTAAGCAACAATGCAATAGCCTCGGTTTACTCTTGGAAACAGAAACTGATGTCTTTGAGAAAATACCAAGTAAAAGCATCAATGTTTGAAAAAGTCCAAGCTGTATTTCCAGAAATTTCTGCCGTAACAATTGGGAATTGACAATGCTTTCTCACGACTTTGAAACTATGTTCAAAATGGGATCATTGTTTGGCTCATGGCCTGGTGTTCCACATTAAATTTTTTCCGCAGATTTGGAAGGAAAACAGGTTATCCGGTTTCTGCAATATTGGAATAAAGAGGGAATAAGGTGTTTGGAATTAAAGAATAAACATCTTCATAGCCGTTTCTTATAAAACTTAATCATCACAAATATTATCGTTACTTTGTGTGTTGTTTGTAGGCAGTGATAATGTTGTTTTGCACTTCTACTTCCGCTAAATAACCCCCCTTCAAGCAGTTTATAGAGTAATTTACATTTTTTCATTAGAAAGCTAGGCCCTTCTGCTGCAGGGGTCAAAAGACAAAAATAAGGAAGTAATGAGGACAGGAACTAAATATTACATCTGCCATATCGTGTTCTGAGGGGGAACATTATGCATATTTAACTAATAGGATGAGTAATTGTAATTATCCAGTGTTGTTCTGTTTTAAAGTGGAAACATAATAAACTTTAAATGTAATTAATGGCAGGGAACTTTAATTGTTTGTGTGTGTGTGTGTGTATGTGGGGGGTGGGGTGGTGGTAGTTTAAGAAGTTTTAAAAGGATACTCATTTTCTTCATCAGTAAGTATAATCTTAAACAGTCATCTGAAAAATGTGCTTTACAAGAAAAAACTTTTATTGTATCTAGTCTTAAAGACATCACTTCTGAAGATTGAAGATCCTGAAGTCATCTGTTTATGTCCAAACCTATATGACCTATATATATTTGGTAAACTATATATGATGCAAAAAGCCCCCCCAAAAAAAAAATTATTAATTATTAACACACACACTATCACACATGCAAAACAACATCCATAAAGCAGGGTTGCACAATTACTGGTCTTCAATAATAATAAATAAGTATATAGTAAATAAATAAGTAAATAAATAAGACTCATTTATCAAGGACTCAAATCTGCATAATTAACTACGTTCTTCCCCTCCTCTTCCAGTGACAATTTCCCTGTCCAAACTCTAGAGCAGCGGCATAAGAATCCACAAGCCAGAGTATCTGTTTCCAATAGGAATGTTCTCCGGAGTGCTATCGATCGGCCGGTGATGTGCCTGCAACCAGACATAAAGCTAAACTAATTAAGCCGTGAGCAGGAAGAATGCTACCTTCAATACTACTGGAGAGCACATTTAATTATTGTGCGGGTGCAACAATGCACAAACGAGCATCGGGCCTCATAACGCATAGCAGCAAACCTTGAGCGAAATTTAGGCATTGTGATTTAATATGGGGAGCTCATGAGCGCAGGAGAAGGAGCGGTTGTGGGGGAGGGCTGAGGGGGGGGGGTCATCTCTCAGTGAAGACTAGAACCCAACGAGGCATTCTGTTTTTGGCCCACTTTCATGCTGCTGTATACATCCAGAACTTGGTGACTTTATTGCATTGATCTGCAAGACCACCAATAAAACTGAGACGCTCCGAATTAACATAGTGAGTGAAATATGGAATTGATTCTTTAAATCCCAAAGAAGCATTTCAGACATTTTCAGACAATGATCACATGTCTGTAGACATAAAGAGATGCTGCTTCAATGCTGGGGAAAAAAACGACATCACTACTCAAAGAAGAGTCGGGTCTTATAAAAAGACTTGTTTTTGACTGTAAAACTATGCACTGGGATTTTGCAGAGGAAAAACCAACACAAACAGTCCCTTTTTTCAATCGTTCAAGGCGTAAGGTGAAGAATCCCCTCTGCTCCTCCCATCCCCTGGTACGACACAGAGCAGTACTAAACCAACCAAATGGGATCTCTGTGACCTCTGACCTGGTGCGCCATCATAGTGAAGAACATTCACATAATGTGTCTTCAAAATGCAGCTTCACTTACTCTATTACCGGCTTGTTCTGAAATAGGTCCCTAGTAAAATTGAAACGGAAAAGTTAGACCTTTACCAGACATTGATATAACCATGTGTCAGCCTTATAACTGTTAGCCATATTTTAAGGTCCTCTTGCTTTTCTTGATGTACTCAACACAATCCACCCCCACCCCCCCAAAAAAAAGGTATTCACCTATTAGGGATGTCTACAAATACAGTTGTAGGGGAAGCAGTTAGTGTTCAACTGGAGACTTAGGTATGAAAACGCACATATCACTGATTGCAGGACTGACACATGCAGACCGCAGGGAATATTTGTTTTAAATAATAAGGCCAAATGTGCACACTAATCAAAGAATATATATATATATATATATATATATATATATATAAACACATACATACATACAGACAACACAACTTTTAACTATTGAAAAAGGTGGTTCATTTTAAACAGTTTTAATAAGACAACCCAGAGAAAGGCAAAAAAAGGTCTTCGTTGTGGAAAGCCTCAATGCTCTGTTAAACAAAGGAGAGAGGCCAAAGGGAAAGTAATTCCTGGCAGAAGGCTGACATGTTTATCATTTGAAAACTATTTCAGTGCAGCCAAAAAAACAAACAGTTGAAGCTGCAATTTAGCTGTGTGCTAAGAGTGAAGGCTGGGAACAAGAGAGACACATCCAGGAGAGGGGGACAATTCTGACACAGAGCTGTAATTTAAACCACGGGCCGGCACAAAGTAGCCCAGTAAGTGAAACCCTTCTGTTGTTTTGTCTTTAACACAAAAGCATGTACTCTCAGGAAATACAACCAAGCTGTGTTTTTGTTCTCTGTTTGTTTTTCTTGTTTTTTTCTGGAAACACGAGTGAGTTGAGAGTTCTGCCTATTTTCTTTTCCTAATGAAGTAGGTACGTATGGACTAACACAGGGCAGTCAGAAAGCAGGAGAAAAACCTTATACTTTGCACATTACACAGAATTCCTTCTCACCAGTGAAATATGTTGATGAGGGGAGAAATGTGTCACGGCAGCAAGCAAGCTTTTTTCTTCTTCAAATTTACCCAATAAAATGCAACTTCCCCCTTTCCCGTGAAACCTTAATAAGCTGTTAAAGTACATTTGTCTAATTGTGGGTAGTTCATAAAACTGCTTCCTGAAAAGTTTAGGGGAAATGAGAGTGGAGAAATAGCTGTTTACTCTGCGCTAGTGCTTTTGCTCTCCATCTCGCTCTCTCGCTCTGTTGCCAGCCTCCAGCAGTGAAACATCATATGCCGCTTTGAAAACTGTCCACAAATCAACACACCAAAGGAGGACCAAACTAAACTCCCATAATAAGTGTTATCTGTTCTTCAGTTCTTGCGCTGTATTTTTAAATTCCCTTTGGTTGGAGATCTGAGCTGTGAGCACATCTTTGCACGCGAATATCTTGTCGTGATAAAGCACATCATAGTAAAGAAAAAAAAAACATTGCTTAATTATGCCACTTTTGTTGTTGTTTCACTGTCTTGTTATTTTTCATCATTATTACATTTTTTTTTATCTGTGAGTTCAGAGGTCAGTCTGCTGTGAGCCATCAGTAATATGGACCAAATGCTAGAAGGATATATATATCCTGCTTCTCTCTCTCACTCACTCTCTCTTGCTCTCTCTCTCTCTCTCTCTCTATATATATATATATATATATATATATATATATAGCACCAATAATAAATATAACAGATATAGCCCATCCTTAGATGCAGAACCAATACTACTCTAACAATACCTGGATGGTTCTGGCGCCGTTTCCTCACAGCCACAGCCTTTGTTGCCATTTCATAAATCAAATTTGATTTGCATTCAGTCGATCGTTTTATTTTATTTATTTTTTTAACTAGACTCAAACAGTGTGCTAACAAATTTGACATACACTCCCTGTGTTGAGAGCAATATTAATTGTCCACTGTTGGTCGTGGGTTACCCCCCCCCCCCCACCTTACAGAATGCCACCTCATGTAAATAATTTTCCTGGTGGCTGCTTTGAGACTGATATATTCTTAGGTTAACAGAGTTTGGAGAAGGAGCAGTGTTTTGTCAATGGGAGGTTGAAATTAGGCCTAGGGCATCACTCATAAATTGTGAGATAGGAGGGTGTTTGAAACACACAAGTTGTGTAATTCACTAACTTGTACAATCTTGGCTACAAGTTTCCCTAGAATATTTTGTTTTTTATTCTCTAAAAAACACAGTATGTAGCAACCCTAAAAGACACATAAAGAGTAATCTCTTATTAACGAGTCGGGGCTGGCCGAGTTATGGCCAGAAGGAAGCAAAACTCCACAGGCAGACTGAGAGGGAGACAGTGTTTCGCTAATGACGCTCAGACGGTCTGCGCCCGGGTCTGCATACCGCTCACAGCTGGCCCGGGGAGACTGCCATGGCCACTGCACGCCCAGCGGAACAAATAAACCGCCATTCTGGCAAAAGTAATTCAATAAGATTTAAGATTATTGGCTACAATTCCTCTTTTCGCCTGTGGTTTGGAGAAAAAAAGCCTTTTTTTTCCCATTGCAGGTTAATTATTCAAAATAAAAAATATATTTATTCAGGTTTTATTTGAAATGTCTTGCTGGAAAGTCAATAAAATGTATTTAAATTACCCTTAATTGATTTGCATACGAATGATTTTTTTCCCCCTTATTGATAGCTTATTTTAAATAATTGTATCAATGCCAATTCTGCGAGAGCAACATTCTATGATCGTCTTTATATTAAAAGCATCTTTGACTTTACCAAAAAATAGATCAATTTAAAAGAAATATCGTTAAATGTGGACAAAAAGACTTGAGAAGCAGCACTTAAGTTTCCCACCGGCTCTGGTGTCTGCTGTTTACAGAGGAATATCTCCACTGACTGTGACCAAATATGTGAGAACTGCTGTCACACTGCATGGGTTTCTCTGGGTTATTCTCCCGATGTTAAACCAGCCACTCAAACACCAGCTGTCGTGGCCGCACCTGGAGGTACTGCCCCCGGACACGGCACCATGACCCAGGTATGCGCACACCTGAAACGTCGGAAAAGCACTGCTCATTTCTATCAGTGATCCCAATCATGCCGAGATCCCTTCCTTCCCACCTCAGCGCCAGGGCTGAAGGCTGCAGACCTCCTCTGTACACTGACCGAAGTGAAGGGCCGCGGGCGCGGGAAGGTCAGAGGTCAGACCTTACGACTACCTAGCCGGCACTTATTGAATTACGCAGAGTCGTAAACATGTAAAATTACCTGCCCCCGTGTACTTGTAGGTAACTAAAATGTAAAAAGTTAAAAAAGATCCTTCAGGCAAAGTGAAGAGATTTGACAGGTCATATTAGAAACGCTATGCAAAAGTGTTCATAAATAACCAGTACAGCGTGCTGGGGATTATCCTAAGCGATACAGAAGGAAAAGTAAGTGAGTAAGTGAGGCCAATAAATCTGAGCTACCCCCCCAGACACTCTTTTTCTACACACTTTTCCCTGCCCCTCGCCTCCCTCCCTTTCATGCCTGTCACTCAAAGCGCAAGTCATCGCAGCAGGAGAGGGAAGGTGGCCTGGGAGAGAGAAGGCGCACAGTTCTATAAAGGAATTGAGAAACCCACTCCTATAGTACTCTAGTGACTGAGGTATAAAAAAACAAGCAATGTTTATGTTAATGTATGACCATTTGCTGTTATCTGACGGGTCACTTTGCTCTGCCTGGTTCAGGACTCACTCAAATAAACTGCACTGGAGCACAGAGCTCCCACACAAATTACTTTCCACATAAACACTTCATTTATTTGCTCATTTGCAGGCTCCTGAAACAAGTGTTTTGTTCCCCCCCCCCCCCCATGTGTAACCAAATACACACCAGAAATGTACTGTCACTTCTGTTCGAATCTTATGGTGATCCTATTACAGTTTGCTCCGCATGTACAAAAAGCACCTTCAAACTTTTCAAAGGCACAGACACACACAGACACTAGACTCAATGGACACTTAAATATGAGGTTTGATAATACTGTTGACTTTGGGAGGCTTCTCTCACATTTCTTCTCTCTCTCTCTCTCTCTCTCTCTCTCTCTCTCTCTCTGTCTCTCTCTCTCTCCCTCACTCGC
>JAOVYW010061551.1:2646-14691 GCA_025775045.1 Hiodon tergisus
AGTGTGTCTGTCAGTCAGTCAATGAGTTTCAGTAAAAGAAAGTGTGTCTGTCAGTCAGTCAATGAGTTTCAGTAAAATAAAGTGTGTCTGTCAGTCAGTCAATGAGTTTCAGTAAAAGAAAGTGTGTCTGTCAGTCAGTCAATGAGTTTCAGTAAAAGAAAGTGTGTCCTCCAACAGGTGATAGAGGATGATAAGCAGTGGTGGAAGTTACGGAATCGCAGTGGACAGTCTGGATATGTTCCCTACAACCTTCTGGACGTGGTGAAGTTGGAGGAGCCTCATAGCATGAGAACAGAACCCCCATACAGCCAGGTATACATACACACGCACACGTATATACACGCACACACACACATATATACACACACGCACACGTATATACACGCACACACACACGTATATACACACACGCACACGTATATACACACGCACACGTATATACACACACGCACACGTATATACACACACGCACACGTATATCCACGCACACGCACACGTATATACACACACATATATACATACACACGCACACGTATATACACGCACACGTATATACACGCACACGCACACGTATACACACACACACACACACACACATACACGCACACGTATATACGCACGCACACGTATATACACACACGCACACGTGTATATACACACACACGCACACGTATATACACATACACGCACACGCACACATATATACACACACGCACACGTATATACACACACACACACACACACACATACGCGCACACGTATATACACACATACGCGCACACGTATATACACACATACGCACACGTATATACACACACGCACACGTATACACACACACACACACATACGCGCACACGTATATACACACACGCACACGTGTATATACACACACACGCACACATATATACACATACACGCACACGTATATACACGCACACATATATACACACACGCACACGTATATACACACACATATATACATACACACGCACACATATATACACACACATATATACATACACACGCACACGTATATACACATGCACGCACATGTATATACACACACGCACACGCACATACACACACACGCACACATATACACACACACACACACGCACACATACACACACACATATACACACGCGCACACATACACACATATACATACACACTCACACATACACACACACGAACACATATACATACACACACACACGCACACATATACACACACGCACACATACACACACACTCACACACAGACACACACACACGTACACTCACACACACATGTACACACTCACACACACACGTACACTCACACACTCACACACAGACACACTCACACACAGACACACACGTACACTCACACACCCCACACACACAGACACACACACACACACACACAACACACACACACACACACACAACACACACACACACACACAGACACAGACACGTACACACACACACACACACACACAGACACAGACACGTACACACACACACACACTTACACACTTTGAGGTGTTGCTGTGTAACGTCCTCCTCTGTCTCCACTCCCAGCCCGGCCAGCCGTATCGAGGACCCCCCTCCTCCTCTCTGGTTCATTCCAGCAGCTTTGAGGCAGGAAGGCCTAAAGACAAAGACGGTGAGAAGCCGCGTTATTTCCGTCCAGACGATGAGCACCCAGCTTGTTTCGCAGAGAACACCTGACTCAGCTGTTATTAAACGAGTTCCACTGTTGTTCGCTTTTTAATGTGTTTAATATTCTCTGTACTGCGACCTTTGTGTTTTTTATTATTATTATTAATGTGTCTTATTAACTGCCATAAATTATGGGAAATCCCACCCGCGTCGGAGGATACATTACACCAAGTCGTTGTTCATCTTGCATGCACAATGTGTAATCTTTCCGTTTGCATTTTTTTGTCCCTATATAAATCTATACAAAGTTTGGTTGTTAGTTTTAAATTGTTGGCTCAGAGGGTAAAGCGGGTGGCTCGGAGGTGACGGGGATTGGAGGAGACGAGTGGTTCTTTCTCACCATCCCCGGGGTATGATGCCAGGATTCATAGGGACTGGCCCACAATTAGCTGGGTGGGGGGGAAAGTCCAAAAGGGTCATTTTTGGCGTTTTTCTGGAAAAAACTAAACAAAAATGTTGATTTCTTTGGAACTATTTTACGTTGTTGAACTGTTATGTTTTTAAAATATTTATGCTTTAGAATTACTACTTTGTTGGTTAATGGAAATAATAATTAACTGATAATATAATTGAGAACAGCTCGAAATGATTTGAAACATTGCCAGGTTCTTACTGCGATGAATCTTCATCGTGCTGGAAGAGCATAGTCTTTTCTGTTAGAGTGCTTTTGGCAGATATGTTGTTTTATACATGAGTTATGTATCTCGTTCCCTGGCCGGTTTGCTTCGCGCTGGATGGACAAGATAAATCCATGTTTCACACATTCGCGCGGTATTACTTTGCAAGGACAACGGATGCTTAAAGACACATAACCGGTTGTCCGCCCCAGCCTATTGGATCGGTTAGAGCCCGTTCAGTTTGACGTTTCTCATTTTCTCGATGCCCGCCTCCCCCAGTGCGGACACAGAAGATGGACGAGGTTAATAACGAGCTGTCGCAGATGATTGCCGGCAGTAAGCCCCCTGTACGGAACTTCCGCGTGGAGCGATCCGTAGGAAGCGCCGTTCCACTCAGCTTCGAGTCCACCCCCCAACAGGTCACGGCATGGCTCAATGACAAGCACTTCACCAAACCGTGAGTCCCTTCTGCGGGTGCCAACCCGTTTCTCTTATCTGTACTAATCCCAGTGCCAATGATGCATCCGGCCCTCGGAGTTAATGCTGCGTTTGTGTCTCCCTGTGTGTCTGCGTCCCTAAATCTCCTGCTCCGTCAGAACGGTGGAGTGCCTGGGCACACTAACGGGAGCCCAGCTATTCTCTCTCAACAAGGAGGAGCTGAAAGCTGTTTGTGGGGAGGAGGGTGGTCGTGTGTACAGTCAGGTCACTGTACAAAAAGTTGAGCTGGAGGTTTGTCTTCGTCAATCAACAAATGTCGTTATGAATGGATGAATTAAACAAGTGAGATGGCTTGAATGTGTTTTACAGAAATGACATTCAGTTGAGACACAAGTCAAGGTCCAAGAAAGGTGCTCGCAGTCAGTACATGTGGGTCACAGGTGGCACCTCAGATCCCAACTGAAGTTTTGTGTTTTACAGAAGAGTCGCGGAGACTCAGAGCTCCAGGAGGTCATGAAGAGGCAGCAGGAGAGGATCAACTCCACCTCCTCCAATGACTGAAGCCGGTGCCTTCTTCTGGCCAATCACCCGCAGCGCAGGGGTGATGACATCATCAAATAATTCCCCCGACCCGTGAACCAGTTCTCTCTCACATTCAGGGTTCTTACTCGTGACCCCGCAAGCTCTCCCCCATGAATAGATACCAAACAAATTATGTGATATAAATATTTTTTAATTGTATATTTATTTTGTTTTTATTGTATGCATATTCCCTGTTTTAATTTACTCTCTCTATTCAATTCTTTATTTGTTATTTTGAAATATTTGAACAGTTTGTGTATGTGGCCGTGTTTTTTCAGAGAGGTGTCTACGTTTGATTGGCAGTGTCACAACTGGATATCTGGAAGTGCTTTCAGTTAAAGCGAGAATATGTCAGTCTCATACTATAAAAAATATTCAAATGATGTACCTGTAAAACTAAACAGCTTTTATTTGAATAGTTGATTATTTTCTTTGAAGTCCCGTTCTCCTGTCTTGTATATTGTGCTACTTTTCTTTTCCATTTTATCAGAGATAAAAAATTAAGATACACCCACCCTTATATCTTAAACCATGCGACACATAATGTGCGCACTTGAATACTGCATTTAGAGTCAGCCGTCGCCCTGCAGTAAATTATTAAGGGAGTTTTTGGGAATCATGTTGTGTTGGTGATGCATGATGGCAATAAATTGTATTAATAATATTTCAAATCAAATTACAAATCAACCCAGTCGTAAACTACATACAGAAGAAATGTCTTATTACATACAGGTGTCACAGAAAAGAACGTAATAAACACAACTGGGGTTTGAATTTGTTGTCTGTGTTGATTATCCATGTACTCCAAAAGAAATTACAGTTTCAATTACAGAGAGCATTAGTATTAGAACTGGCAGAATGCATAAAACACTGTAAGGAACAAGGCAGCTTAGGTGTATTAGACTTCATGGGGCTGTGCTGTCTAATACACATAGTCACTTTCCTGGTTTCAAGAAGGTTCATTCTCATGATAATCCCGTTGTATGTTCTACAGTTGATTGCAAATAATTTGTTCCATTTATTTATGAGGATTATTTTTTATTTTTTTCCAAAGTCCAGCCCAGGTGTTCCAAAAATCTATCTAAAACGTGAAATATAAATAATATATTTTATAATAAATCTCAAATGTAATGTTTTGGCGGTCTCTAGTGGCCAAAGGTGGTAAACGTTCCAATTGACCATGAATTCATTGGAAAACCTTAAACAGCAAGGAAAAAAAAAGAAGTTTTCTTTGAAATCTTTAGTGCAGACAAGGAACTGTTAATAATTCCCTTGGTAGTTCGATTATCTATATGCAAAAATATGTTCAGGCGCCCCAGTAGCCATGTCTAGCATTAGACAGATTTTAGGAGTGCAATGTGCATCTTATATGTATCTTTTAAAATAATTTTCTCCTCTTTCTATATAGTAAATTTGTTGTTGAATGTTTGAGAATGCAACGTTGGAATTCAAACTCCATCCAGTGTCAACCCCATTAAATTCCTGACAATAATTTTCATGTTCAAACCAATTTCTTGAGATAACATCAGCTAGCAAAAAAAGAAACCAAAAAAAATATATGTATCCGTCTACAGTGATGTTGGCCATTAGCTGTGATTCCACCGTTCTGACTTATTGCCGGGAACTCATACTTCTCTGTGGCAAAAGTACAATCAGCTAAAAAGGAAAGGAATAAATCCCACATGGATTCCCGGATTAGAGCCACATTAACTTCTTTTCAGTGACTGATAACAGTAACAGATTTCGCAAAAGCCCACTTTGGCGATTTGTAATTGAGTGTCAGAATTCAGCACTACATGGCAAAGCCTAGAAGTGGCCATAACGACAGGGTGCACCATTTCTCCACTGACTTTTACCATGGCAATGGAAGTAATCATTAGGGCATCAAAACGGGTAGCGGGAGGAGATCACTTGGCTTCTGGAACGTGACTACCACCAGTCTGAGCATACATGGATGACATGAACAACCATGAATAAGACAGCAGCCGGCACAAATCAGTTATCGGGCAAATTAACCAGTAACATGGCACGAATGAAAAGCCCAGTAAACCAAGTTAACAGTGACATGTGAGGACGGGTCTTACGTCGCACAGCGCAGAGCTTATCTGATGCAGCAGAAAGGAGCAGCAACTGGCTGTGACTGAGACAGAAATATTCAGGCTGAGGATCTCAAGCACAGTAGAAGGAAAGAAACGCTGATGTATGGGTAAGACAGGAATATAGCCACATCATCATATGGAAGGAAAGGCAAACGCACAGAGACACAGATGCATCACACTTGGTTACTCAGTAGGTGCTTATCTTGGCGGGAGCTGAGTTCGAATCAGCATGAAGTGTTAACATCTACTCTTGTGTAATGTAAATCAGGCTGGTTTAGGTTTGTTTTTGTTTTTTTAACTAAAGATTTAACTAGAAACCTTACTAGTTTTCCACAGTGAGTGGTTGAGTAGAGGGAGCTTTGTTGCAGAAGACAGCAGCATATTGTACTGGACAAGAGGTTCCAACTCCGGTCTCTAGGAAGCCTAAATGGCCCAGGAGGGAACCCCCGTGACCTTACAAGATATATACAGATGGGTGACAAACGAAAGGAAGAACTACAGGAGGCTCTGTTATGCTGTGGGGGGATTTTCCTGGCATGGTTTGAGTCCACTTGTACTCTTAGAGGGAAGGATAACTGCAAATCATTACAAAGTTATTCTGAGTGATCACCTTTACCCCATGGTGAAACATTTCTATCCTGATGGGGGTGGTCTCTTCCAGGATGACAATGGATGGGGGATCCACAGGGCACGAGGGGTTACTGAATGGTTTGATGAGAGTGAAAATTACGTGAACCACATGCTTTGGCCTTCGCTGTCACCAGACCTCATCCCAGTTGAACACCTATGGGAGAGTTTGGACAGCGCTCTATCTTTTGGAAAAATGGTGTTCCAACACCTTACTGAGACACTTCATGTTGATTTTTCCTTTAATTTGTCATCCATCTGTTTGTGTGCGTGTGAGAGAGAAAGGGTTACTGTCTTACACCTAACGTGTACTGTTCATATTTCTATTTTAATTGAAAGATAAAACATATACTCCATTGAAATAATAGAATGCTACGAAATGAAATAGCACTGACTGAGCGTTCATATAAACAAATTGCAATGCCTGGTAAAACGGAAATTCTTCCTAGCTGCTCTTGCGTCTGTAATTTAGCTCTAAATCGATTTGTAATTTAATTTGAAACATTATAAATCTGAATAGATTGCATTTTCAGAGGAAATAAGAAACCAGAAGCGTTTTCTATTTAATTGAATTTTACTAATACATTAACTGCTCATTATCGTCCTTTAAAAAAACGTTGAATCTTTAAGTTGGATAAATGCGCGGCTTTCATGAAGGAATTATCAAAATTTATCAAAAATTTTTTGAAACGTTGAGTCAAACAAACCTTTTAAATGTATATCTTAATTCCTGTTAGAAAAGGGCAAGAGTGGGGAGAATTACGGGGAACCAACGACGGAGTTAACAAAGGCTCACAAAGACACTGGTTGCAAACGAGGTGTAGACAGTTTTAGGCGAACCTCAGTTTAAATCCCAATATTGTTTGCTGCAACAAAATGTTGTTATAAAAATAAATTTAAATTTAAATTTTTTAAAGACTTCAATGAGTTTAGCTCTTACTATAACAAACACACGTTAAACCCGACCTCCACAATGTTCGCGGAAATTGACCTAGTTGGATTTCGGGCTGAGTACGCCCCTTAGTGGCAGAATTATTGAACAATCAAATCGATCCCACGAAGTGGTGTACCAGCAAATACTTAAACTAAGGATAATAATGCAATTTTTTAAAACAAATATTTGATTATCGAGCCATTGGAGTCTAACGACTGAGTCTTTTCTCTCAAGACGCAGAAAAAAGTGGGTTAGCGTAGATACAAGGTATGTTAAAATCTAATGTAAGCAGTAGGAAGATCAACGCGCACTCTAAACTAGTTTTTATTGCAACGTTTTTAGAAATAATACATATTATTTATTTATTAGTATATATTAATAATATAAAAAACTTAGAAAAAAACAGTTTACAATTACCATAATATGATATGGGATTTATTTATTTTTTATTGATTATGTTATTGATTATGTTAAGACTATTGATGAATGCGCGCGTTGTGTTCTTATCCATTCAGAATAATTATCTTCGACGTCAGCATTGATTGTGAAATTGTAAAGACACTCCGAGCCGATTGGTGGCGCTGTGCAGCTTTTATACTGGTCACAACCTCCAATAAAATTGCCGACATTTAACAAGAACGGCGGCGTGCGTAAACGTGTGTGTTGTGTTAAGGTAATTGTTGTTTAAATAAAGTATTTAATATTTCGATTGCTAATTCATACCGGAAAATAATAAGTTTAACTAGTGGTCTAGTCATCTAGTTGCTGTAGTAGTATAGTGTCTTGCTAGCCAAAGATCTCTGTCGTTTTCTGTTATTTAGTCGTGTCACCTTTTTTTTTTTTTTATTCGGAAGTTCGTGTCTAGAAGTTTTCGGCTCGCTACAATGATCATCCCTGTGCGGTGCTTCACGTGTGGTAAGATCGTAGGGAACAAGTGGGAGGCTTATCTGGGCCTGCTGCAGGCGGAGTACACGGAGGGGTAAGATAATAGTTACTATCGTCTAGCTGTGCTAGACGTACTGGATCCGTCTATCCGTGTGTGAGTCTTCCTGCTTACTAACAATCTAGGCTCTATGAACTGGTTGTGTGGCGCTATTTTATGTTTTTAAACAAATGTTTAAGACAATTAAACATTTTCACGTACTTCATGTCCGTCACATTTGTGCTTATTAGACGTCTCATTACATACGCGTGATATTCATTTGAAGTAATCAGTGGCAATATTAAGTGCACACGCACTGTCACCCACTGTGTACGCAATCTAGTAAGTCTGGCTGTCTACGTAACGCCCCCCTCTCCTTCCTCCTTTAGTGATGCCCTAGATGCGCTCGGCCTGAAGAGGTACTGCTGTCGCAGGATGCTGTTGGCTCACGTGGATCTGATCGAGAAACTGCTTAACTACGCCCCGCTGGAGAAGTGATGGACATCACAACGTTACACCTTACGTGCCGGAATATACCCGCGGATTCTCAAATGCGGACGTCCACTTGGGCAACGCTCAAACGCCTGCAGTTTCTGATGCATCATATATTGTTAGTATAAGTGTTTCGATTATTGTTCTTAAACAAATAGTTGGCAGATAGTTCTACAATGCCTTTCTTTAAGTATAGGGCATATTTTGGTGTGGGTTCAAAGCACTGAATTTCCCACTGGAAATCTGGAATGAGGTGGATTGAAGTAAATGACCCACTTGAATCGTCATGGAATACAGCGTGTCCAGGCCCTAGTGTGTGTTCTGACATAAGCAGTGGTTTACATGCATTTAAAATGGTAAACAATGGCCATTGGTGTGTAAAGTCTTTAAATGAGTTTAGAGGAATGTGTATGCTGGTGTTGGTGGAAGATAAACATCAAAGTCAAATGTCATTTCAGTAAAAAGATCATTTTGCACATACTTGTTTAGTTTGTTATTTTTGCATATATATATATATATATAACATTGGAGATTCTGTTGTTTTAGGAATTTGGAAAGAAATTGTTATAAGTTGAGTGGAAATTGTGTATTTGTTTCGATCAGATTCATTTTAGGCTATTCAAGTTCTATTAGCACTGAATTGTTGGCTGTCATTAAGTATAGTACTATCTGATGCCGTGACAGTGGGACTAGGGTTACCTGCAGCACTCTGTTGGAGTGACAATGGGACACAGGTTGACAGTTCTTTGAACTACACTTCAGTTTAAAGCAAGAGAATCTCCTCTTTTTTTATGACACCGAACCAACACAAACGTTTCCATGCATGACCGGATTCATGTTTCATGATAACAAAGTAGCGAGTTAGGGCTACAGAACCTTCTGTCTCATCACTGATGTCATAGAAAGGGTTTTGTTTATGATGTCTCTTTTGACTTAAACAAATATTTAGGTGGATCCTGTCTGTTGTATCCCACAGGATACAGACTTCAGAGAAACTCTGAAGATCTCTATGATCGGTCACTTGTAAGTTTTATTACAAGCAGTGTTGGGAGACGCTTGCAGTAAAGTAGCCGTCATCGTTGCACTTTAGCTACAGTAATTAATTTTAAGCATTTGAAAAGTGGCTTTTTATTTGTTAGTTACGATTAACTGTTAGTACAATGTTATATGAAACGCATAGAATAAGGGTAACCCTAAATGACCTGCATGGCTTATTTTGGGGGACGTGTGGAATGCAGAGGCCCCAATGTTGTTCTCTCTGCCGAGCTCTCTGTGGTCTTGTAATCAGGCTCCTCCTTTCCTCCTCTGCAATAATGCAGTTACTTCCTGAATGTGGGAAGACGCTAATTAAGTCTATAAAAATGACTATGCAACGAATGATCGCCAGGAGACCCCTTAAAAGCCTTACAGACAATTTAACTAATTATTTTTCCTTTCCTGAGTGGCTGGTTTGATTGAATTCTGGCAGCGGTTTTGCAGCAGCAATTAATTGAGGGTCCTGCAGTGAGGTGGAAAACCGCTTCTCTGGGCCTGACTTAAAGGCAAAAACAGGATGACGGCCCACCTCTGTACTCTAGATGTTATTCAGCCTTGTGTGCACTGTTCGCCTCTTCCGAGCTTATTCGTTAGAGCTCCCTTTACAGCTGTGCAGGAATCCTGCGTCGCTCCTCTGGGCCAGGTAAGCCGAGACGTTGCCAGGTTTCGGTTTTTTAACCGCAGAGCATTGTGCAGGTCCAGCAGCGCAGCGAACGTCAACGCCCCAAGTGACAGGCGAGGAGGTGAAAGTGAAGCAGGATCAGGACCACCTGATCTCCACAGTGGGGGGGCCACTAGCGTGGGAGTGGACAATCGGGAGAAGCTGCAGCACGCCCATGAAAAACGACGAAGAGCTAAAACAAAACCTTAACGCCGAGTTTTAACCCCTTAACACTTGGATGTTCAGTGTCCATGGCTGGGTTTGAAAAAAAGTTCAACAATCAGAAATTAATAGTCTTTAGAAATGCCTTTAGTAGATAATGCCAATTATTAATTTTATTGTGACATGTATTACATGTTTTTATATAAACTGGATTAAACTATATAAAATGTAAATAAAAAATTGATTAATAACATTTATAAAATTTTGACCCCTTTCCAAGCTGGATACAGAAAAACCAAAACAAATTCTGTGCATTACAGATGATAAACTGTATGAGGTTTTCAAGTCTTCTGTTGGACATGATTTTGTCCAAACCGTGGCATGTACGCCAAAATAACCCACCCCCTCCTTACTTTTAGAATGGTCAGCTGTTTTAGTAAAGTAGCCCAAACTGTGCCCAAGTACATTTCCAAACATAATGTAAAATCTGTTATGGTAATGAATGAAAAACAAAATGTAGTTGCTTTTATCAAGTGTATAGACCAGTTATAGAAGTCAACAGCAGCAGAAATCGATCACATTATAAATATTAAGCTGTATTTACTGCTTCATCGTTCGTCGTTCTTCAGACTTGTATATACCAGACAAACCAATGACCAACATCCAAAAAAATGTCAAATTTAACTTGCGTATGTAGCACAAGCCTCTCTAATCCTTTTCCGGTGTCTCGATAAAGATAAAGATAATTTCAGAGACAAATACCTTTAAAAAGAGCCATTGGCTAAATCAGGCGTCTGTCCTGCTGTGGCCGCTGACCGCATGCCTTCTGTTTCTGTGAGGCGTGACAAAAAATGTCTGAAAGTGCTCTGCCAGCATTTCCTCTGTGTCACCTTGTTGCCGTTCATCATAAAAAATTATGTAACAGGATGAAAAGACACAGATTTTTCCTCTTATTTTTTGCTTTGAGACATCTCGGACGAGAGAGCACATCATTGGGGCTTAAGCCAAAATTTGAATGGTCGGGTGTCAAAGTTTTAAAGTCCTTTGGAATTACAAACGCCTGAGGATGGTCTAGTTAGCCAAACCAGCCAACACTCAGGTGTGTAAATGCAGTCGTTGGCAATGGGTGTGGCGTCTGCCAATCCCTCTTGTTGACCTGGGCCAGGTCTCCAGGCTGCTCACTCACAATTTATTTTATGTTAATAATTGTCAGTAAATTATCACATTACATTCCTACACATGTCAGCCTATTGCAGGATTCCCTGTACTACAGGGATTCTTTTAACAATTAAGTGGAGTTGCATGCTTTAACTATCCAAATGTGCATTTAAACATCGTAACTTTTATACAGACCAAGTTCAGCATTAACCCTCTTAACCACAAGCTGCTCGTATGAAAGAGATTTGAGTTGTCTGTGTTGCGTATTAATCCTGAAAAGCCCTTTACTGCATCAGGGTAAAACTCAAAGACGTCAAACTGCTCTTGGTCTCATGTGTGTATATATGAAGATGCGTGTCTCGTGATTTTATGGCCAGTGTCACACTCATATCCACAACCACACGCCCCTCTGACTTAGACAAACAACCAGAAACATCTACTTTCTTCTTAAAGCCTCTCACAGACTGTTCTTCCTGGCTCCCCTTGTTTATGTATGCCTTACACAGCAAGTATAGAGGTCAGTACATGTGTCAGTTATGTGTGATGGAGGTCAGTACATGTGTCAGTTATGTGTGATGGAGGTCAGTACATGTGTTTATGTGTGATGGAGG
>JAOVYW010061560.1:7538-22226 GCA_025775045.1 Hiodon tergisus
CCACTGTCCATTTTAAAGTGCTGGATTAGACAGGAAGTTGGAATGTCGAGATGCGTGTAATGCAGTCCTGAGATCCAAGCTGTTAAAATGTTGACTAGTTCACTCCCTGTTCTAGAAGAATTAGCTTGAGCTGTGGGCAGACCACGAATGACTGAGCGTAATTAGAAAAACTTAGGAAATGACAAGGGTAACTTGTTTTGTTGTTTTTTTTCTCTCAATATTTTGTGAAATTTTTTGTTTGGGTCAGTTGTATTTTGTGTCTATATTCAGTTTAAATGCATGCATGGAAATTAAATACTGTGGTATAACAGTGGGTAGGTAATCTGTGTCCCTCCCCTTTAAGAACGGACAGCCTCACTGCCTGTTTTCAGGGACTGAATGTGGATGGCTCACAGTCCTTAGCTGAGTAGTTGCCACAGCTAGAGACAATAGCTAATCAGCCACAGAATAAAAGGCTGCTGAATTCTTCGGTCAGGACCTGGACCCAGGGTGGACAATAAGCTAGCAAACCAAATAACTCCGGAATTGCTGGAACTCTAGTGCGAGGTAATAGCAAATGAATGGAAAGTTCATAGAGTGTGTCCTGAGCTTCTTTTCAATAAGCTATTATATGTGACATTTTTAAATATATATTTTTGATATTTGAGGAAAGCACTAGGGTACTAACTACGAAATATTCCGTTGAAATGGGATTCTTTGAACGTTCCAAGATTAGACTTCATGATTTTCTTGCATTTATGTGTGGTAGTAAATGGCTCTCTCCTGAAATTTACATAAGGTAGAACAGGTTGTACACTTTCGAATGATGTATCGTCCCATCCTATAAAGAACAGCGAGAGGGTTGAAAGTTGAAAATCATTTGGAAGATGAGTTAGGAGCTCGTTTGAGCCAAACTAGGAGCTTTTTTTGTGTTTTTTGGATTTTTGGTAGAGAACCCTATTTGTACACTGACCCTATTCTGTATGAGAACCTACAATTTTTCTTTAAAAACCCTGGTTTTATCTTTACGCTTTTTGTACCTTTGCTCAGCAATGAAAGAAACTGTGTTTTCTTATAAACTGGATTTGGTGATCCTGCAAGTAACGCCCTACCCTCAGGAGATTGTTTCAATACATAAATAAATCAGTCCAGTTACATTTTAGCCTGAGAAAAATAATTAGTTGGGGTTACTTCAGTGAGATGAACAGCCAAGATTTTGTTTATGTTTGAAAGCAGAGATTTTATTTCCTCGTTTAAACTCAGATGCATTTCATTTACCTTGACATAAGTGAAAAATATAACCCATGATTGAACTGTGAAAATAATAATGCATTATATTCTCCAACAGGTAGTTGTGTAGATAATTACTGGTACTTATATATTGGGGAAATGCAATCCCTGCATCCCTTTGTTCTCTTTCCCTTTGTCCCTCATATTTCTCATGTCCTAAAAATCCACATGCGTTCTTAGATGTCGTTCAGAGATTACTGAACCTTACTGAAATGCAAAAGTACTTGAACCAAGGCAGGCTCTCCAGATGCATATGTCTGAGTGTCTTCAACACTTTCGATTTACAGACAAAGCTTATGTCAAAAGGAATCTCAAGGAGTCACTACATGGCAAATATTCATCGATACTAAAAGGGGAAAAATATAATGATATTATTCCCACAGAAAACCCAGGTCTTCCTGTAATAGCAGCTGAGAGAGCACTCAGGTCTTCTTCTGAATTGCTCATTGTGTTTCCCCAAAGGACCTAAGAGCCTGTGCTTTTATTGAAGTAACAATGCACTCTGGGGGAACACAATCTGATGTGCCAATGGACTCTCACATCAGCAACCTCGTTGGTCACCAGACACAATAGCCCTTTTTTATTTTTTATTTGGTGTGTGTGTGCGCTTATTATCCTGGTGGAGAAGACATTGGATAATAATTTGGGGAGGTGTAATTTCATACAGTTTTCCATCCAGAACCCAGGGGCTAGGGCCATCTCTGTGATAGAGCTTTATAATAGGGCTGTTCCAGGAGGATGGTCACAATGGAGTGAAATTACTGGTACTGCCTGGAAGATGTGGTGATCCAGACGCATTCTCGGCTCTCTTGCACATGTGTTGCCTAAACGTTGTTAAGCATACGCCTTCTCCTTGTCAGATATTGTCCTAGTGTAGTCTTTTCAGGTTGACCTCTGAACCCAGACACTCATTTGCTGAGCAGGTGGCTAGGCTGTCATTTCTACCTGGGAAAAGGATGATTATTTTTTACTTTGTGTTGCTAGCTACCTTATTGTGCCTAAGCTACCATTGGTGGTTGATTGAAAATTGATAGTTTGTAAACAGCTTGGGAATCTAAGATACCGGAATATAATTTTTTTTTTTCTGCCAAAGCAAAGCCAAAGGATTTATCACAAGGCAGCACACCTAACGAAGTATAGAATTTTGTCTATATAAATAGGGTAATTGTACTCATGAAGAAGTTACTTTTGTTTCAAAACGCCAGTGGGGAGAAGTTTCCAGGGCCTTCAAATTTACTTTCAAGCATATTTTTCCAAAGTTGCTTTTATCTTTTATTTCGCTTTTCTAGGAAACGACTGCAAAATTCTGCTGCCTAACAAAAAAGTACATGGCCTCGGCCAACAACTTATCGCTTTGGAGTCATTGCGTATTGCAAGGTGATGTTGATCTGCTTCTGCTATCCTCCTGTGGTGAGGTTTTCAGAGTGACAATTCAGGAATTCAAAGGCACGATCAAAGAACATCTGTCACAACTTCACATGCAGCTCAGAATTTACTGTCTCAGAACAGAGGTGAGACTCACAGGAGTTTTTCCAAGTTCGAGAAACAGATTTAGATTACTTTTGCCTTCAGGAGAAACTGATTGATGATGCAGGCAATTTTTTTTTTTTTTTGGAATTATCACGTCAAAGCCATTTCAGACTGTTCTGACTGTCAATTAGAAAATGGCACCCTGAATAGTCCCATCCAGAAATAGAATAAAATCTGTACTAAATATTGTATCTTATTTATATATTTTCCCAAAAACCCAAGATGGATGTCTCCAGCAACAATTGATATGATGGAATATACACACCTTTAAAATATCTAAACTGTGGTCTTCTAGTGCACCAGTCAACAAAATATTTGCTTACTTCATTAACATGCCGGGCTATTATTGTTCCTCAGACATAACTGTAAAAAGGAAAAGAAGACGTGGGTGACCTTTTGTGTGCCTGTACAGAAACAAAATATTATATTCTTCAAATAACAATGTGTTGAAGGATGCAAGTCTAACTGTAAAGTTGGAGACTGCTGTTGTACCCCTGAGTTTCTCCCGAAGTAGGTCAGCTGCATAAATGGGCATTATGTAAATGTAAGCAATGACCGTCGCTCATCCTGGAGAAGGGCAACCGCTCAGTAAACAAACAATGGTTCTGAGGTCAGATCTGATTGCCTCTTCTCCATGTAAGATGGCAAATATAGTGTCCATAGTTACGTTAAGTGTCCTTAGCATGGCAAACGTGACCCTCATTGCCTCCTTGTCTTTTCTGCTTGATCGCCGAGCTCAAAAACTTAATGCAGTGGGTGTCATTAAATTAATAATCAGTTTAGTTTCAGATTGCTTCCTCTTTAGTGGACCAAAACATTTAACCGGGCTTTCAATACTTTTTATTACAAGCAAAAATTTCTGTAGGCTATATTTATAAATAATTTTGAAATTCAATTATGAACGACTAGGACTTGGACCAAATCAAAACTGACTACCCGCTAATCACAATTAATTAAATTTAATGTAACATCATTTTCTTTTCGATTTTATTAAACACTATTTGTAAATTGCTAAAGCTTTGGTTTCAGCCTAGATTAAGTTGTTAGCTTAGTAAATAGCTGGCTTATATAGGTAACATTATTTAATCAATCTTATTATCTTAATGATAATCTTAATATTAACTTAACATATTATGTCATACTTAAGTCAATAAACTTTGCTTGCAAGTTAGTGTTAACTAAGGTATTTGATTATTTCTTATAGGATTTAAATAACGTAGTCTTTGTATGTTGAAACTTTAAACCATATCTAGTAAGTTTGATTGTGTCATTAATTTAATGAAACATTTCTCATTATTTTGCCAATTAATGATGGAGAAGCTCTAGGAGACTATCTATCTACGGGGAAATATTAGTAGGAAACCATCTACGAGCTTGAAGTTTGGTGAATAGGAAAGGGGATTTTTGCAATGCAAAACCAATAATAAATAAATTATTTGTGTACTTGAATATGCACACTTATATTCATCCAAAAATGTAATTAAATAAAGCAGCACCCACTGGCAAAAAGTCTGCATATATGCACCTATGTTTTCACGTATGCACCTATGTCTGCACATATGCACCTATTCACCTATGTCTGCACATATGCACCTAGATCTGAACGTATGCTCCTATGCACCTATGTATGTACGTATGCACTTATGTACCTATGCACCTAGATATGCACGTATGCACCTATGTTAATTGGGCGGCTCGTGTGTGTCTCATTGCTGTTCGATGGTGCCTTGGTGCATCGCTTTGCCTGGTGGGCTTGAGTTTGAAGGTATAACTGAACTTGACTTACATTGCTCTAAGCAGACTCCAGCTGGCCATTGAACTTGCATGGTTTTTGCTTATATTGGAAAATTGATCAAGACCAAGTGTTCATTTTTGATGATGACCTGGCCCAGAAGACATTGATGCATCCAGACGATGGCAGGTTGTCGAGTAATCAATGTGCATGTCTCAGTGTATCAGTGGTCACAATACAATGCATCAGGAAAGAAGAGAAGATCATTAGCCTCAGAGTAAGCCAAGTCAGTCATTCTATTGACTTTGTTAATTCCCCCGCCATCTCAATCAATGGCTGTGAAGAGCCATGTCAAAGTGCCTTCACCAGAGGAGTAGTAACGCTCATCCTGGGGCCATCGCGTCCTAGTCCCGATCTTCCGGTACCTCTCTGCCCCTCCACCAAGTAAATTAGGGTGACTCTGCTGGGAGGAGAACAGGTTAAGGAATTAAACACATGCCACATCCACAGGCGATTCATTCATTAAGACTGTGTGCTTCCTTCTATGATTCAGACTCTCAGGCCCCCTCCTCGAGGGAGCTGTTTGTTCACTCACCAACAACGCAAAAAAGGAATACTATCACAGAGCAGCTGGGGCTATTATCTGTGCTGATATGATGTGGTGATGTTAAACCGGAGGGCCTCTCAGGTCAATTATTTTGCTTCTAAATTTAGGCTGCAGGATAATATGACGCAAACACGAAAGGTGAAAGCCAAAAAATGGTTGTCTGAAAGGAAAAAAGAATGATTTCTCCTTTTTCTGATGAGTTTGTCTTTTGTTTTCTTGCCTGAGCAAACCAACTTATTGACCACAGAGGAAAAAAGATCTGGGGAAGTTTGCAATCGAAATGACTCATTAAACGGGTATGTGACAATATCAGAAATGCCACGCTCTGACATTGCAGTCGGATCCTTTTATTCTGGGGTCATCATACACTGTTCCGGGGAGATCACGGCGCATGTCATTTTTTATTTGAGGAAATCCTACAGTTACTCGCTGTATGTCTGAAAGGCCTTCACAGGCACTGGGAGATCCAGAACACATTGCTGTCATATTTCTGGGTTTTCCCCTCATTTTCTGCAAAAGACACTGGAAGAACAATGCTGCGGGACACTTTCCAGAATGCTGCTGCTTGCCCTGTCCTGGGACCCCAGCTTTTCTCCAGGCACCTCTTGGCTTGGCTGCAACCCACACAAGGTTCCACAGGTGAGTGATACGCTGCCATTTGCCAGGAATATTATTTCATGCAGTGGCCAAGGAAACAGTGTGGCTTGCATACACTGGGTGGGCAGATTTATGCCATGTAGAACAGGCCGCGGGTGACACTGTAGCATAACATTCTTTTTAAGTTGTTGTTTTTTTGTCATGATGCTACACAGTGCTGGGACCAAAATAAACAGCATTTTAAATTATGAAATATAAAATTTAAAAGCTATCTAGCTTAATTATGTGCTTATTATGTTACCCAGTTGATAGCAAAAATGGGTTCACCTTCACTACTTCGTTTTATTTCCACTCTGTCATAAAACAGGGGAGGTCGCACTTCTGGCAATGATATATGACTGGCTTGACAAAAGATGGTAATTCAGGCTCCAAAAGAGACACAGTTGTAAGCTCGGTAAACAACCAGCATAGTTCTGACACAAAACGCTTTCACTAAAACCATCAATCTGCTTGCAATGTTTATGTGTATAATATACAAAACCTGATCAAATGCAAACCAACGCAAACCCTGTGCATTCTTACCTGCCAATTATTTTGACCAATTTCCATCCTTAAATGTCTGATGATAAAAGGGGAAGAAAAGGACTACACAATTTACTCCCATGTTGCTCATATTGGTGACAGAACACATTTCCTCCCCACAGCAGACTCACAGAGAGCTCTGACACATGGCTGCTTGGACCCTTCTGTCTTGCAGACCCGTGTTATATTAAACCTTCAGTAAATATTAATTTGACATCCTCCTCTCCTCACCTCATCCACTGCTCAGTCCAGCCATCAGGCATCATGCCGCAGCAGGAGATTCCTGTTACGCAGAAACGGATGATAGTCTATCAATAAATAACAGTTCTGCCTGACCTGCGGCCCCCGTTAACTGTTGACTGTGGCAGGTTTCTGCTGCCTGACCAAAAGAACGGGAGGGTGTTATCTCTCTCCTCACCCACAGGCACTGTAATGGAGGTTCTACACATTGTCCTCGAAGAGGTTCGTTTAAGCAGCACTCAGGTAGTAGGCCCTTTCATGCCCTCCAAAGATTCAATTTGTGTCAATATTCGATTATCCACCAAGTCCTTGAATATTTTAAAATAACCTTTTCCAAAAACAAAAAAATAATTTGGCCTTGGACTGTTTACGGAAAATGATGATTTTATGTGTTTATTTTGTCAATAAAGCTCTGCGGAAGTGCCACGGCTCATTTGCGCTGCCGGTTGGTTGCTGTCGCAGACGTGCCGGAGCGACGAGGCATACCGCGGGTGTTTGCTGCTCAGCCGTGAAATTGAGCTGAGCACAAACCGAGGAGGGTATCCGTCTTCAGGGGAAGACTCTGAGGCATTATCACAGCTGTGGAAGCTGACCCCCGAGGACTGAACGGGCTTAGTTAGTCCAATGCTTGAGAAATGGCACCACCGCCATTTACATTAAAACCACAAATGTCGCTCTGGACGGGTGCCCCCTTAGATGGAACATGGCGTCATATAGGGTGGATCCACATGCCGCCTAAAATCCCTAAACCGTCATTCCATGAAATTCTCTTGCCATCCTCAGGGATGGTAACATTGGACCTCAAGGGGGCGGGAGGAGATTCTGGAACGATGGCACGAAAGTCTGCCCCATGTCACCCACATCACAATTCTCCTTCAGCCTCTGTTCCTCTCGAGCGGCCCACAGATTTAAATGGATAACATTTGCTATGAGATCTCATGGCCAGTAGCCCTGCGGATGTCTGGAACCTCATCCTTCAACAGTCCTCTCTGGCCCTCCCCTTACCTCCTGGGTTAGAGCCCCACTCCCTCCTTCCATGGGAATAACATTGCAAATTTACTGAAATACATTATCAATTTTCCATGAGGCTTGTGAGCCAGCTCTTTTGACAAGTATTCCTTTTATTTTTTTTCTCTTTCATTTCTCATTTCCCGTAGTGCACCTGAGGCCCCCCCCCCCCTTCCCCCTTCTCGCCCCCAACCTCCAAGCAGAAATCATATCAGGCAGAAAATAATTTTGAGAGCATCTCAACAAAATGAAGCCCGAAGTCCAACTGCCCATGCATGTGCCCCTACCCCCCCTCCTCTCCCCCACCACACCCCACCCCCACACGCATATCCATCCGCTTCAAATTTGAGGGAAGAAATGAAAGCGTCTTCTATCTTTGGCTCTTGAGAGACCAGCATGTGCGTCTTTTGCGTTCAGAAACCCTTCTCAATCTTTGTCGGACCGAAAGACACTTTGGCAGAAAAATAAAATGAGTAATGTTCTCCCAACACCTCTACCACAAACATAACTGCAGTGTAACACTTTATTTTATGTCCCTCCTGTTATCCTACATTCTGAAAGACGGCTGTCTGTCCTTGCCCCCCACCCCACGCCCACCTTTTTCTAGATATATTTACAGCCGTTTAAACTTGGACAGTTGTGTGAATACAATGCCTGAATAGTTATTTTTAAAATGATCCATACATATTGGATTTCTCCATTGAAATGAAGCTACGTCCAAGCAAAAGAGTGGCGTAAGCAAAAATCAGTCTGCACAGATTGCCTTTTCTTCCAAGTTTAGTAAATTCTGTTCTGAAATATTTCGAATGCTAATGCTGTCTTATGCTGTTGATTTCAGGAAGTTTCCACTTTCTGCTTTGATTAGGCATCAAGTTTCAACCAGCAATAGCGTCTTATGATACCGGTAGCACCAATAATCCTTTTGGGCCAGTCAAATTCACAAGGCTGCAAGAGGATGAAGCCATGTGAATCATCAGTGGTCACCGCAGCGGGTTGGACAGGGTTGAACTATAGTCTAGTGGTTGTGATTAGCCTTCCTTGAAACTAATGATGACTAGTGGCGAAGGAAGGAGATTATCTTGCTTTTCAAGGCTTTCTTTTTAACCTCAGTGATGGAACAATTTGGAGCCAATCGTTCTGCACAGAAGACTACATTTCAATGACAAAATCAGTGCTTGCTGGGAGGAATGGAGCCCTCCACCAGGTAAGGGGTGGGTCTCCTTAACCATCCATCACAACAACTTTTTTGGAAACGTTTTTGATCTACTATGTCAGACGAGCTGTAAAAACAGGAATGTCCCCGGAATGGTAAGTACATTTTCCTTTAATGATCCGAACATGAAAGTTATTAGTTCTCTCCGATAATTATGATGATTTTTCTGGATGATATTTAAAGACCTAAGGTGGAGCCTTGGAGAACACCTTTTCTAATGTCAGTCTCAATGCTTTGGGTTCCAATTTAGTTTAGTTGTGTTTATTTGTTCCAAAACAACTGAACGGCACCATTTCATAGACCTATGTTTCTGAGTCTATTTAGCAGTGATTCATTTTCAATCCAATCCAATTTCAATCCTCAGAAGAAAGTGGCACATATTAAAAGTTTGTTAATGCATTCAACTATAAACCATTATTTGTTATTTACTTTTTGTTTATTGTATATTTCGCTAAATGTGCTCAGTGAGACATGATGACTACTGAGCCTGGTTTGAAACAGCCAGTGGTCATTGGTGGCTCCCAGGAGGCATGGTGCCCATGTGGGCAACACCTGTAGAATGCTCCTGGGGGATTACAGAAAATTTACATTTCTTAGGGACTAATGGCACCAAAGACATCTAGCTAGAGATCAAAAGCCTCTTTTAGTTGCTGTTTTTAAGCTAGGCATGTGTCAGTCCTGTTCTCTCAATAAACAGTAAATGACTGGTACAGGAACATTTCAATTCTACTCTGGCACCTTTGTAAGATTTGTAGAATACTGTGTAATAGGTTTATAAAATACATGAGATATGAACACCGGCAATAAAGCATTAAAACAAGTGACATCGATATTTCTAAATAACACAAAAAGTAAAAGCAATGGTAAAGAGGTGTGTCTTTAGAAGCGTTTTTCCTCCCTGATGTATCTCGTCAGAGCATTACATAGTTGGGGAGCATAAACACTGGAGAGGATCTCATGTAGTGATTATGTCCCACCACTCAGGGGCCATAGCTACTCGCGGACTCATGACAGGTCCAGAACATACCCATCCATCCATTTTCTAAACCATTTATCCTGGTCAGGGTCGCAGGGGACACCAGAGCCAATCCCAGCAGGCATAGGGTGCAAGGCAGGGATACACCCAGGACAGGACACCAGGCCATCGCTGGGCAACACACACACACACACCCACAGGGCAATTTTAGCATGGCCAATGAACCTAACCTGCAAGTCTTTGGACAATAGGAGGAAACCAGAGTGCCCAGCGGAAACCCACGTGGACACGGGGAGAACTCACAAACTCCACACAGACAGGGACTGCGCTAATCACCGTGCCACCGTGCCACCCTGGTCTAGAACATACCTTGTTTCATATAATACTTTAAAAATGGGCATTTGTAAGGAAAAGAAAAATCTGTGCGCTTACTGTCATCACCATCGAGCACTTGAGGCAGCCTTTCAGCTCCTGTCTACCTGCCTAGACCTGAATGATTGCTTTCTGTGCTGTGCATTGAAGATTAAACATTAACAATTACACAGAGAGGGCTTTGTAAACATTTTGAATCGGTTCTCTTGACCCTGAACGTGCTCTTTTACTGTTTTATTGAATGCCGTAATTCAGCATTACGCTTTTTTTAGGAAGACCTGCTTTCTTTCATTAACAAAAAAATTTTATTTTTAAGAAAGTTTTTTAAATAGGACAATTAATCTGTTTTTGACATGGTTTTGTGTCTAATCAAGCAGTTGAACAAATCAAGCGTTTTTAAAATTTATATATTTATTAAATTACCTTTTTTTTGCTCAATTATTAAATCTTAGGCCCCTGTGAGAGGCAAATTACATGCAATTTTTAAATTACATGCTTTTAAAGTTTCCCATAATGACAGACCTTTACAGAATAATAATGAATTGTTTATTCTGCTTCTTATTCATTTTTTTTTATTTTTTATCTTATGTCTTGTGAAATCAGGCACAATGTGTGTGAGGGATGCAAAACAGAAGCGACTGAATAGATAATAACTCCTTTTATATTTATGAAATAACTATTACGGACATTTTGGCTTTTTGTTCAGGGCCTCTTGTGGGGTGAAACTGAGATTGCTTGCCGATGATTAAATACAAAGCGTATTGCCATTGAATGCCTGGCGTTAGAGAGGCATTGTGTGGCTTTATTTGATGTGCCAAGGTGCCGTGGACTTCACTGGCTGTGTAATGGCTTAGCTGTCAGTGTTTGTGCACTGGTGTTTATAGGGGACGGGCCTCACGTCCTGTTCAGGCTTTCTGCAGTCGTGCCCCTTGGTACCTGTCTGAATTAACAGCTTATGCAAATTGTTAATTATGTAAACCACTAGGGACGAGGCCTTTTCTGAGCTGTTAATGTGATTTTTCCCCCCTCTCCGTGAAGCACGTGTCACAGCACAACACAACCAGCGTCTCGCCATGTCTGATATCGCACATTGATTGCCCCTGCGTTGCGCTCGCCGCAATGTGATGGCCTGAGTCTTTGTAGCCAAAAGCAATCTCTAGTGGCATCAAAGCTTAAGGTGGGGCAGAGTTTGAAAGTCCATCCAGCCCATGTCCAGCTCAGAAGATCCGCTGCAGCCAGAAAGGAAGCAATGCCAGGATGTGAATTCATGTTCCAGGACTATTGGCAGACAAAGCCCAATACACAGAGATCCTTATCACACAGTGGAGTTAAAAAATGCCAAGCATAAATAAGCATATACGATGCGTAGTGTAGAACAGTGAACAGAAATTGAGAACGCATATCACGGCATTCAGAGCAGAGCGCAAATTGTCTTGGAAGAGCTCTGGGGAGCGTTGTAGAATATAAGACTAGATGGAGAATAAATGTGTCACGAAATTCAACAAATACGTTAGGGGGGTTCCAAACATTTACAATTTAAATGGAATTGCTGTTTACTGATAAGGATAATTTATCAACCCTTTGATGTGGCACCATGCTTATAATTGATTAACTATTAAGCAAGGGATTTCTACAGTGTACAGTATACATTTTTAAATTAACATTACCATTGCTATTGTTGTAGTGTAATAATTTAGCAATACTTTAATCTTTTTGGGAATAGTGGGTAGTTATTATTTTAATGGATCTTTTCAGTCTAAAATTGTTACTAAGCATGAACTGATGGTTCATCAAATCCGAATTTTCATCAGAATTATTGGCAAGTGGACAGAAGAAAAATTTGCAGAAGAAATCCACAATCAGATCTGGCATGAAAGCTTTACGCCGGGTGCGGTAACCTTTAAAACAAAGTTCACGAAAAGCAGTCGGTGAACACAGCTTTTCACTCAGAGAACTCAGAGAATTCCATCACCATTACAGTGAGCTGGAGTGTAGGGGGCTACCCTTTAGGAGCACACAGAAAGATTATGTATGTATAAATTAGCATCATTTTGGCAAAAAGCATTCACTGTAAATATATAATTAACGTAGACAATCTGAATTCATACATATTCATAAAGACTTAAATAACGTGGGTCATGGAATGGTTCTCTACAGACACAGAATTATTTCAAAAGAAGAAAAAAAAGGTTTTCTGGGACCACAAAAAAAGTGTTTTTTTTTAATTGTAAAGAAATCCATAAAGCTCTAGGTCTGTTATTACTTACACATTGTGGCAGATTTGACTTTTTTAACAAGCTTGAAATCTGGCATAAAGCATTAGTACAGCCTTGTCTGCAAGCCCTCACATACTGAAAAGGCCCTTAATGAGGTCTTTATCGGGCATGTGCCTGTTTGCTGCAGAAGTGGTCCTCTTATGGGGTGGCTAATGGTTAACATCCGGCTCTATTCCAGATGCCCTTGGAGCTGGCCCACGGTAAACTTGCTTGTTCTCTCCTCGTCTACTCTCGGGCCGATCCACACCGGATCCCATTACCACACTGCTGCGGCTAATCTGATTTCACCGCCCCACCCAGCAAGGAGATGGACAGCAGCCGTTTCGGCGTGAACCTATGTCCCCTCGCTTTCCGCTCTCTCTCTCTCTCTCTCTCTCTCTCTCTCTCTCTCTCTCTCTCTCTCTGTACCACCCCGTGCCATCCTCTGCTAATGCTTTCCTCATTCTAAAAGAACGACACCCTTCAGACTTCAGTGAACTTTTTTGCCACATCAATAGCTCGCTCTCTTACCCCATTCTGTCAGACATACCTCCATAGCCCTCTTTATTTAACCCCCTTCCGTGTCCTCCAGGGTAACGCACACTCAGACACACTCTCACAAACAGAAACACACAGACTGAACAATTAGCACAGCTCTAATTATACATTTTTCAAAAAATTTATTTTACACTTTAAATTAAATTTGTATCTGCATGTGTGAACATTCCTTAGTCTTGGGCCTTAGAGTAATTGTCCTTGCTGTAAGTAATGTGGGCTGTATTTTCAGGAGTAGATATGGAAAATCTGAGCACTCTCTGTGAAACTTTTCTAAAAATTAATTATATATTTTATATTTCATATATTTTTTTTTAAATATAATACATTTTGTTGCAGATTCCCCAACTAATTGGTTTCTAGCTATTTGTTTAATAAAATAATGAAAACTGTTTTTCTCCTGAGATAAATGAAAGATAAATTAAAATGCCAAGTCTCAGCCATGCACAGAGCAGCAGTCTTGACGTAAGTAATGATGCCTCTCACAGGAAAAAAAATAAACATTTTGTCTTTTGACTGTGGAGACACTGGATATGCCTTGCCTACGATGAGACTTTTATGGAAGAATTTTTGAACATTCCCTTTGGTGGAACTGTCTGAAACTTCTTCAGTCTTCATTTGCAGATTACTTTCTCGCAATCAAACCAAAATTATAGGTTGGATTGAGGTGATTGAAATGGCGACTTTATTTTCGGTCATTTGCTCTTGATAATGGGTGCAATTAATTTTGGAAGACTATGTTTAAAATACATTTGTTATAAGAAAATATATATTCTTGGGAAAATGAAAAGGACGTATTCCTTTCCCATGACATTTGATCTTGGTCTGCAATTTTGCCTTGATTATTTATTTAAAAATGAAGGCTTTCCCAAGTGGATAAGCCAGTAAATAAGTGCAGGTTAAGGTTTCTAGTATGGACATGCTTCTCGTCCCATATGGCCGACAACAGCTTCAGTGACTAATGAGCTGCAGGGGTGTTGGCTGAAGAAATCTCTGTTCTCCTGTTAAAAATGTGGGAGAGGGGTGTATTTCTTTATTTCTTTTTCTTTCATGCAGTTTTTAAATGATTTCATCTATTAAGGGAAAAAGCCCCCCCCCCTTGATAAATCATGAATTAACTGTGATTAATCTAATTCTTTGGAAAGTTGAGTTCAATTTCACTAGCCACACCCAGGCCTGATTAATGCCAGACCTGTTGAATCAAGAAATCACTTAAATAGAACCTGTCTGACAAGGTAGGCTAACAGATCTCAAAAAGCAACACATCATGCCTTGATTGGGACATCTTCACATTACACATAACAGGAGCTTTTATGACATCCCATTCTAAATCCATAAGCATTAGTTTATATATACCGATCAGCCATAACATTACGACCACCTGCCTAATATTGTGTAGGTCCCCCTTTTGCCGCCAAAACAGCCCTGACCTGTCGATGCATGGACTCCACTAGACCTCTGAATGTGTGCTGTGGTATCTGGCACCAAGACTTTAGTGCCAGATCCTTTACTGTAAGTTGCGAGGTGCGGCTCCCATGGATCAGACCTGTTTGTCCAGCACATCCCACAGATGCTCAATTGGATTGAGATCTGGGGAATTTGAAGGCCAAGTCAACACCTGGAACTCGTTGTTGTGTTCCTCAAACCATTCCTGAACCATTCTTGCAGGCAGGGTACATTATCCTGCTGAAAGAGGCCAATGCCATCAGGGAATACCGTTGCCATGAAAGGGTGTACATGGTCTGCAACAAT
>JAOVYW010061571.1:0-15116 GCA_025775045.1 Hiodon tergisus
ACACACACTCTCACACACAAACACACACGCATACACTCACACACACACAAACACATACACACACACTCACACACACAGACTCTCACACACAAACACACACATACACACACACTCACACACACACACACACTCACACACACACACACGCACACACTCACACACACACACAAACACACACAGACTATCACACACAAACACACACACACACACACACACACACTCTCACACACAAACACACACACACACACACTCTCACACACAAACACACACACAAAAACACAAACACACACTCACACACACACACACTCTCACACACAAACACACATGCACACACTCACACACACACACAAACACACAGACTCTCACACACAAACACACACTCACACACTCACACACACACTCTCACACACAAACACACACGCATACACTCACACACACACAAACACATACACACACACTCACACACACACACTCACACAAACACACACAGACTCTCACACACAAACACACACAAACACATACACACAGACTCTCACACACAAACACACACACTCACACAAACACACAAACACACACGCACACACACACACACTCATACTCTCTCACACTCTCTCACACACAAACACACACGCACACACACACACACACACACACACACAGACTCTCACACACACTCCTCCCACTCTCCACAACAGTTGCAGGTCAGCTTGTACCAGGGACTGCTGCTCACCATCACTGCCAGAGGGACACGGCAGGATGGTATGTAACAGGCATGGGCAGCAAATAGATGATCAATAGAAAGAGCCAATAGACCAAAGTGTAAATGTTTCTCTTACAGGGCAATTTAGACCAAATCAGCTGCTGGAGACTGTATACCATTTAAGCCACATGGTATCATTATCTATCATTATCATAAAGTTTGGCCATAAATTAATTAAAAACAGGAAATGTTTAGTGTCAAATACGAAATATGTAAGATGTTTTGGATCAAAACATTAACTAAGCAAATTAACAACAACCACAACCTCGCCAACAACAACAATAATAATACAATTATTATGGGAGGTGTGTTTTGTGTCTCAGCAAATGTGGCCCAGCTCCTAAAAAATTAATTAACAGAATAACAGAATCTAGCAACCCCAACATGGAATATATTTAGAAGGCCAATGACTAGCTGGCAATTAAGAGGGGGTAACAAGGGCCAGGCCATGGACACTGGGATCCAATGGCAATAATAACAACAACCATAATAAAACGCTGGTCTCCACCTAGCCCCCCTCCTTCTCAAACACTCCATGGCGGATTAATGCAGTGATTCTAAGAATTCAACAAAAAATCACAAAGAATTCGAGAAAAGGAAAACCACGTTCCTGAGTGGAGGAATTCATTCCCAGCTGAACTCCTGGAGGGCTTGTCATATTGACAGGCAAACAATATCATCTCTCACTTTTATTTGCAAAGATGTAGAACAGGTCTGTGCTCAAAATAAAGAGTTCTCAATGTTATTGTCTAGGCTGGTTATATCTACTGACGTCTGATGCGGACAATACCATTATGACCACACAATTCTATAATGCTAGAATTATATAATGCAGTGAACCACATCAGCAAAAAATGGGAATTGTTTAAGACAGTGTTAATATTTTATGAATGTTCTTGCAGCTGCAAAAATATATTGCATTATTGATTTGCCAGGGCACTATTGACAGGGCACAGATCTTTAAGCTGAAGGCTGTACTCATTGCTCAAGCATGATCAGGCAGTTAAGAAACTGACTCCCACATTTACCTTTATGAACAGAAACTGACTCCAACATTTACCTCTATGGAAGCTTATAGGGCGTAAGTGTAGTCCAGCAGGGACAACATCCTCCAGAAGCCCCCCTGGTGTGGCAAACGTGGAACAGAGTTAGGTAAACCACAACAGATACGTAAAGGAATTTCTCAGGGATTTGACTCGGGAGGCATAGCAGTGCATGTGGGTTAACTGGAGCACTGTCTCACTGCTTCTGTTATTATACACAATTAACAACATGCTACGTTTCTTACCAGTTCCTTTTGTTTTACTGACATTAACTGTATATTCTGCTTCAAAACAAAATTATTTTAAACTCGGTGCTACCATTTTCTAGATCTCCCGAACAGCTGGAACCTGTTTCACATAATTAATTACTCAGCAAATATCCCCCCAACCCCAACCCCCTAGTTCTTGATGAATAATTAATTTTTTTGCCAGGGGACGAGCATTGCATGTGTCCCGAGTCCTGCCTCATGGGATGTATTTAAATTATCATTGATCGACAAATACCTTTGGTCTCTTCAAAGTACGATTTACCCCGCTGAGGCCAGGATTAATTTTTAAGCACCTTTCAAGAGATCCAAGGACACTGTACAGAAAAACAAACCTGTTAAAGTCATCTTCGAGATGACATCTTCCAATATTTTATCGAAGCTTGGAGAAGAAATGGATTTTCAAGTTCTTGAAGGTTGGTAGGGAGTGGCTTCCTGTATTTTTTATTTTGAGTTACTATCGCCCATAGATTCCTAGGGGAAGGGATGAGAGGAGGTGAGTATCAGAGGAGTGCATAGAATGAGAAGGCGTATACAGATGGATGAAATCACTGAGAATAGGAGGGAAAACACCATCACAGAGATTAAAACCAAAGACAGCTGTTGAGTTAATGTAATAACATCTTTAAGTAATTACACAAAAGACTGCGAGTTTAGATCTTTTGGTTAGATCCTTTGACATGACCTGCACTCTCCTGTGTAACAAACTTGGATCCTGAAGGGAAGCGATTGTGCAACTGATTACGCTCTGGCCTCAGCAATTAGTCCCTACAGAATGATTGCGCACAATGTAAAGTGTCACGTGGTTTCCAGCTTTGACAGGCACTCGATAACAATAACTGTGAAAGCAACACGGCTTGGAACGTTTCCCAGAAAGAAAGAAAGAAAGAAAGAAAGAGAGAGATGTGTCTTTGACTGTTGAATCCTGACGAACCTGAGCTGATGTAGAGAAGCCTCACAAGTGCGGTCTCTTGTTTTTGCATGCAGTGAGTGGAGTATGAGAGGTGTATCAGGCTATGAATCAGCTGTCTTAAAATCTGGCCAACAGCTGCACGTGGGGATGTTTCGAGGGACGGTTGGGGCACTAAGGACGTCGGCACCAGTCTGGCAGGACAGCGTGAGCATTTTGCTGAATCCTGAACTTCCGAAGCACAAACAATGGTGGATTGTAAAGGCAATAACAAGGCTTTGTCTGGTGGGAACAATGCAGGGTCTTCTCCTATGGGCGTTCCCAATGAACAGGGCTGCGAACACATGTCCGTGTTTGTGGCTGGCATAATTAAAAACGCAAAAATTATTCGAAACCTATCTGAATATGCTTACGTGCTCTGTTGTGTACATTTTGCACATTGTACTTTCGACCGATTTGTTTGGTAAAGGTTATGCATTTGCACCGAACTTAATTCACATCGATAACTGAAATGAACCGAACTTTGCTCCTGCATTTGCTGATCCAGTGAACACTGTTTGGGGTGGGTTCACACTAAACCCATCAATGTGGGTGTAATCAAGAGGAGTGATGAGGGAGTGGCTCTTCAGTGTTCAGAGGAAGCAGTTGTCACTGGGGCCTTTATCGCAGGCTTCCACATGGAGCGGTTCTCTGCTGCCAGGAGCGATTCATTTCCCAACGCACACTGCAGTGGTGCGGAAAGCATCCTTTTCCTCTGACATAACAAGTACAGCTTAGGCCGGACTGATTATTTAATTATGCAGGTTTCACTACGCTTCTCCTGGTTTTGATAAGGGACGTCCGGTCTGGACTGAACGCAATCAATTATTATTATTTTTTATTATTAAATAAAACACGTCCGCAGAATTTATATTCAAGTCTTGAAGGAATAGCACCCCCCTCTTAATGTTTTTTGACCTGTTAACCAATGGCCATTCTGTTGGCGCGAAGGTTTAATACACAGGTAAGTCAGTAACAGAGCCCCTTGGATGTTCAATTCGCAGGTATGTCAGTAACAGAGCCCCTTGGACGTTCTAGCTGTAATGAATTTAATTGCTGCTCACTTCGTCCACGTCCAGTGCAGATCTCCATCATCTTCAGATCTGCGTCATCATTGCTGCAGGTCATGCCCAAGCGAACAGACAGACCTCGAGTTAAACGTTATAAAGCATAGCTGCAAATAAAATATAGATAAATCACATTCACATTTCACACATTATGATTCAGGAGAAGCCTTCCGGCTTTGAAGTTACCAGTCTCCGGAGAAGAGCATGTTAATATTCTCAGCAAAACCTATTAAAATGGGAGAAGGGATTACATCTGGCAGTTTGCTCATCTCATGGACATATGAATGCAGCCCTGTCATGGGAAAGAAGAGGCCTGTCTGACAGACTGACAGTGCTACGTGGCTGGGGTTTTGCATGCACGGTTATATAATTTTAAACACGAATGTGACTGGATCTATTGGGAGCAGTGCAGTGCAGTTTTTAGCTTTTTGAGGACTCTAAGCTGTCTGTGATTTAGGGGCCCTCCCTCACTGCAGCCCAAAGAAAATATATTTAATATACATTTAATAGTCAATCCCTGTGAGTTCATGTGAGAACAGATGACCTCAGCAAGCAGATTGCTTCACACCTTAAGTGAAAGCCCAATGAGCAGACCCCCTAGCTATAGCATTAACTATAAAGCTACACAGCGATTTTCAGGTGTCCTATGTAATTCAATTTGCTATTTAGGATTGTATTTGGATTTCCTGCCTGGGGAAATATTCACCTTTATATTTCTGCGCAGCCTGTTATTACAGGCTGGTGTGCATTTAAAAATGCATATATCTGCATTAGAGAGGTGTAAGAGCAGAGATTGCCCTGTAGTTTTTTATTTCTTAATAAGCTGGCTAAAACTGGGTGGACCATGAGGAGCCAAGAAAGGCTATGAGGGTACTTCTCAGTAAATCTAATCTGTGAATAGGGAGAAACACAAAACACAACGACCCTGAGTAGGGGGGGGGGGGGCAGAAGTGAACAATGGCTGGGTTGGAGGAAGTTAAACACATGACATAAGATCACAGATCAGGGGATGGGAGAATCCCTCGGTGTCTGACATTTTTAATATATTTCTGAGCAGACATTTATCTGCCTGGCCGCTTCTGAAAGTGATCTTGCTGAGCAAGGACTTGGGAGGTTTTAGCCAATCCAAACAGATGCCAGGCTTGTAAAGAGAACAGCCTCACTGTTTACAATGGGCGCACTGGTAGAGATGGAAGACAGGGAGGTGGAGTGCACGGTGGTGCATGGTGGTGGGGTGATGGAAGGGAGGGGGTGTCTAAATATCGTGTCACCACTCATTTGGCCCGCTGAAAATCTGAAATTGAATCTTAAACTTCATTGAGTTTAACTTAATTGCGTTAATGAATGACTGCTTTATTTCAAAATGACTCGTAGTGTCAACGTTGTTTTGTTACATTGGAGACGTTTGCAAAAACAAAGGAATAAGATCTGAGGGACTGAGGGAGGAAATGGTTCAGGCCTTGACCTGAAGCATTACATTTACATTGGTCAGCAAAGGATTCAAAATTGATCACCCTATCAACTATCTGACGATATAGAAGTATTTAATAACATTACACTGTTTATCTGGGGGAAAAGTAATAATAACATGTAGATCTGAATAAGAGCCATTTTGAATAGCACATTGTATTATATGAATGCCAGAGTGGACATGAAATTTAACGCAGGCAGGCATTATCACCATGAGCACTCACTGTATAGGATAACATTGGTTTGTCAGGTGTTCTCAGATTTTAAAAAAATCTGTGGCCTCATTTTATTAAAGTTCTGTGTAAATATATAAACTTATATAAACTAAGTTTGAGCAATTTAATATTTTTAATTGTAAACGGTTGTGGTCTCCCTTTTCTCAATAGCGGATGTATTTAAAACTTTTCTATAAAAGCAATAGGGCACGTGAGGTACCACACACTTTTATAACATCGCCAAATTCAGGCCAGGAATCGTGCAAGATCTAGGTCGCCTGAATCGGTCCGGTACTGAGTCAGATTCACGATGCTATTTTATAAACACAGGTGCATGAGAAATGTGCCACCAATACCGTTTACTGTTTTGCTAACCAAAATGTTCTGGAAAACAGTGCCATCTAGTGTCAAATAGAGAACGCGTCAGAATGGCCATGAGTCGATAAACCTCGAGCTTTTATAGTAAGCAGTCAAGCTTTAAGAATATAATATAACCTCATTTTATTACGTAACCCTCTGCTCGTCAGGTCATCCAGTGAACCCACACATTCGTTTAAATTTTTTTTTTTTTTTTTTACTTCTACAAGCAATCTATACACTAGCCAGCACATAAATTGCACACAATCTGGGACTCATATTACTTTATGTTACCGTTTAAATTGACAGAATAATTTGAATTACATGTCTACTGCGCCTATCAGTACAGGCTATGTTGAATTCAACAAATTCATTTACATGGCACAACACTATGCCATATAAATCCTCCCATGTTGAATTTTTCAAATTCTTTACGAGACTTCAAGCAGAAACATGCCTTGTCGTATGTAAGGACTCCAATGTATTACATATTTATACATACTAGATTAGAGGGATCGTGACTCAAAAATGTATCACGGCGAAGTAGAAACGCCGTATTGATGCATCTCACGCGTATTAACTGCAATCTTGTTTTGTCGCAGGAAAGTGTGCAACTGCGTAATATGATACTAAGGTCAGACTAGTGGATGACGGAAGTCTCGCCCCTTTTGAAATGCCGTCAGTTGCCAAGAATTCCTTGTCGTATCGCAGAAGGTGCTGTAAACACGGTGTTTTAGTCGCTTTGCGTCTAACCGATGTGATCTTTGAGGTTCGGAAAAGATCCTTGCTGTTTCAAGGTCGGACGTTAGGGTAGTGTAGTGTAGATTCCTTATATCACACCACAATGCCGACGTTACCACCAGCGTTTACTAAACTAAAAATAACTCAAATAAAACGACATTTAATCCGTCACGTTTGTTGAAGTAATGGCCAACTCCGTCATTTAATTTTGGATTCAAGTACAACTAGTACTAGAGAACCTTGTCTCTGTCATAACATAGTCTGTAAAGAGAGGTAAGATGTGTTTTTTCTGTCTTGTAACATGCTGTATGATGCTGCAGCTTTATATCAAAGGAATATACGACAATTTTCAAGTGTAATTGGAACTGGTCAAGCTGGATTTTCCATTGCTTTTAAACGTATACAACGGATAAACGATTAATTATATGATAACTTATTTTATCATAACTGATTTGCATTCAAAACTGTATTTTTATATGAAAAAGTTAAATCTAGTAAATATCAGTGAAAAGGTCACGCAAAGCAAGGGGATTCCAGCCTGAAGTCAGTTAAAAGTCTGAGATGTGTTTAAGTATGAAAATGTGTTAGGTGTTCTCTGAGTCAACTAGCATGGTACCTAAGCACGTTACCTAATTAATCTTTTGTCACCAATTATTGTTGACAGGAGAGGGTTTGTGATTACTATAAATTCAGGCAAAATATATAATAGTCTATTCCTGAATGTCATGCCAATTATTTCCAGAAACTTACACGCGGTAAAACATTGTCCAGTATGAAGAAAAAAACAAAAACAAAGTTTCCACCAAGTCTACTCAAACTTTTGACTGGTACTGTATAGCTTGATGTGTCAAATTTCCACAGCTTGCTGTCTGCTTCTCGAGACGGTCACACAACATGCCTCAACTAGTTTAATTTGCTTTGCAGCAATTCATTCTTCGTAGCAATGTCTGAGTTAGCACTGTGGAGCAGGGCTGTTCCTCACAAGATCACGGACAGCATTACATTTTACTCAGCGGAGTCTGAGGTAAACCCAGCGGCCTCACAGAACCGGTGCAGGCCACTCCTGCTGCTCCTCCCCTGGCTGGGCTCACAGCCCAGGGCTTTGGCCAAGTACTGTCAGGTCTATTTCAGGATGGGTTTCGACATCCTAGTCGTCGAGAGTACCGCCAGCCAGTTTCTCTGGCCTCGCTGGGGACTGGATTATGCGGAGAAGGTTCTGGAGGTACTGCTGAGCGACAGGTTTGTCTCTCGACCTCTGGTGGTTCACGCGTTCTCCATTGGAGCATTTACCTTTGCCCAGCTGCTTGTCCATGTGTCCAGGGATGTCACACAGTACCCGGGCCTCACCGACAGAATCAAAGGTCACATCTATGACAGCCTGGTGATGGGCTCCCTGGATCAGATGGCAATAGGTTCGCCTTAGATATCATATTGGTATTTTATGCATTTATTTATTTTAATATCCAATATAATTCTAGCAATATAAGTCTATGATTTATTATTTTGCTTTTAAAATAAAATGTTATGTGTATCCTTACTAATAAAAACAGTATCACTAAAGGATGTATGCTGTAACTATTAGTGCTATAAAATATCAGTAGTGCAGACAGATTGTTGGGTGTACAAGTAAACATTAGAATTTGTGGATTCCATCATGCGTTGTAAGAACATTTTAGGTTATTCGAAACTGAAGGTATTTTCTCTCTCTACCTTTTTCTATACGCAGGCTTGGGGAAGACCATTTTCCCTCGATGGGAGGGGCTTGTAACCCAGTCCAGCCTTCTCTATTTCAGAGCGTTCAGGAAATACACTGTTGACTACTACGACGGCGGAGTCCATGTGTTCCGGAACTGCCCAGTTATGGCACCGGCGTTGTTCTTCTACTGTGAGAATGACGCTATGTGTGATCATGAGCAGATGGACGAAATGATCGAATTTTGGAGGAAGCAGGGTGTGGTGGTAAAGAGCAAGAAATGGGAAAAGTCCACACACGCCGGTCACCTCCGACACCATCGCCAAGAGTACTTGTCCGTACTAGACGACTTCCTGCAGTCTCTCAATGGTTCTTTTTAAGCCTAAATATGAAAATGTATTTTTTTGAACATATAAATAAATAAGTGTTGGGGTTTGGAGCCCTTAGTTTCCTTCCCCATGAAACACTCACCATTTCTTTGTTTTTGTTTTTTAAATCTGTTAATTGGAACTATGCAATTTTTATTCTTTGGTGTGAAAAACATTTATCCCTTTACTTTATTGCAAGTCAATATCCAGCTATGCTGCCAATAATAGATTAAATGTTTACATGTATTGATCGAAATTTTGATAAGATACAAACACATCTAGGCCAGGTTTTCGTACGATAGAAGTAAATACACTAAGAAAAACAAGTTCTACGTTACTTTTTTTTATTTTACTACATTACTTTTATTGATAAATAGAACCAACAGATTGATTTTCTGTCAACTGACTTTCGTCAGACCTTCAGTAATAAAGTAGTATATAAATAGAAAACCAGAAAGACGAAATAGGTCAAATTAATATCATATTGCATTTACAGAATTTCACGTTTCAAATACGAATCTTAGGCTGGAACGGAATAAGGCCTACAAATTTCTAGGGGAAGTATTTTGAGGAGACTATTTCCGTTTCAGTTTAAAGATGGCAGCCACCACTGACAAACGTGTTTCAATAAGTAATTTAATGATGTGTAAGATATTGTAGAATCGTTTTAGGGTATTTTCAGTTATAACAATATTTATTTTTGAATATAGCATTTGGAGAAGCTTAAAGCTTGACATTATTTAGTCAAGACTAGCTAGGCCGCTATAATAAACCTTTTTAATGTGTATAGTCTAACGCAACTATTGCGTTAAAAGTAACGTTAACTGGAATAAACTTGGATGTAACCAGGAAACAATGGCCGTTTCAACTTTATTCGTTCGGAATTTGCCTCCGTCAGCCACCAATGGGCGCCTGGAAGAAATATTTTCAGAAATAGGACCTGTAAAGCATTGTTTTGTTGTTAAAGATAAAGGTAATGTATTCATTTGACCTTCGTATTAATCGATTATTAAAATAAAAATCAACTTTTTGTTTATTTGTTGTGTTTCTGTGCTGTTAGTCCCTGTAGTTTTGTTTTTTAACATTGCCGCTAAATCATCATTGGAATTGCGCATGAATTCCAAGTGTGTGCCTCAATTGTAACCCTAACTACAGTTAACGTTACCTTACGACCAATGTTCCGTTGTATTTAGTTTACATGAATATGTGACGTGCGTTCTTTATACACCTTAGGCACAGACAAATGTCGAGGGTTTGGATATGTTACATTCTCCATGGAGGACGACTCTCAAAGGGCTTTGAAAGAAATCAAAGAATTTGATGGCCAGAACGTGTCAGTGTCAGTCGCAAAGCGAAAGCAGTACGATAAGAAAAAAGGTAAGATATTACTCATTACAATGTGCTATTTTTATGGATTTGTTGATTCGTTTGATTTAGTAGTAGTTTGTTTTGCCTTGTGTTTTTTAAAAAAAAGTTTACCAAACCAGTTGCGCTCCGAATTGTGTTATTTTTTATTTAGCACCCAAAGTGCCAACTCCGAACGAGCCCAAGCCCAAGGGGTTGAAGAAGAACAGAAAAAAAGCAAGACTGATCATAAGGAATCTCAGTTTTAAGGTAAAGGAATCAAAGATGACTTCTCAGTAGGGCATGGTTGTATCAGGTGTTGCGTGTTAACCCCAAAACTTTGGAACTTTTGTACACAGTTCTGAATAGTAGTGTCTGCTAAATTACTAATATGTATCTAAATTGGGGAGAAGTGTCTTTGTCTTTGTTTTGGGCAACCACCCCATTCTTAAATTCTTTCAGTGCTCTGAAGATGACCTCAAGCAAGCCTTCTCCAAGTTTGGGACGGTGCTGGAAGCGACCATTCCACTTAAATTAGGTACCACAACGTTAAGCTAAATGTCATTGCAAATGGATGGCCCCGACTACTTGACTACTAGGATATATGCTTTCTCATCTGAAAAATATGCTTCACTCTGTCTTAGTTCTAGTTACTAGTGAGACATTGGTCTTACCCTGTTTGTTAGTTTTGTTTTTGTGTTAATCGGAATCATCAGGTCATTTGTGTCCTGCAGATGGGAAGATGCGTGGATTTGCATTTGTCCAGTTCAACAATGTCCTAGAAGCAGGGAAAGCCCTCAGAGCTACAAACTTGAAGGAAATAAAAGGTGGGAATTGGCATTAAGGCATATGCTGTGAGGGGAACCAGAGCTACTGTCAGAATGTGATTTTCCATTTTATGTACGTCAGTGTTGGGTCTAAAAGCTATTCATAACATGGGTAAGAGGGCAACTTTTCACCCTGCACTACTTGTTCAGGTTTGATAAAATGTGACCTTTCTTCCACAAAACCGAAGTCATAAGTCTTCAGAAGTTGATTTTATAGAAGCAAGCTGACCACCTGTTTTTTTGGCTTGAGTATTTTCACTAGCAGATCTTAACTTTTGGTCTTTTGTATAGGAAGAAAAGTAGCTGTAGACTGGGCCGTTGCAAAGGACAAGTTTGTTGCTACACAGAAGTCTTCCTCAGGTAGATATTAGTATTGTCTCAGCATCAGAAGATCCTAATAGGATAATTTATGGCTTTCTTTCGGTAAAGATGTTTTGCATAGCTCTCTCATTGGTCAATGATTGTTGATGCTGAAGATTCTCCTCAGTTAGGAATGAAACTCACAGGGACTGACTTATTCAAATGGCAATGCAGGAACTGCGAAGGAGAAACAGGAAGAGGCGAATGGATCTGATACTGAACCTGAGGATCCATCCCAAGAGATGGAGCAAAGCATTGAGGAGCCACCTGTGAACAAGTATGTTTAGGCGTTGTGTTCCCACTGCTTCTCTCAGTCTCATTAGTATGTTTGGCTTGGACTGAGAGAAGACATGGGTTTTGCGTGTCTGCCTCTGCTTGCTTACTGATGAGTTCAGGCTCCTATAGCGTTTGATGCCATGTCTTGGACGGCCAGGGATGGTAGATAAAAATCTGTGAGCTTCCCTCTGTTAACAGTAATGAGGAATGTCCTGTGGCATGCAGGGGTAAATTGCATGGAGCACTTAAACATGGGAACAACAGGGTTTATACCTGTTTGTGTGCCTCTGTTTATCAGACTGGGTGCGAGAGCTGGCATACCAGAAGCCAGGTCAGCGAGTGAGACAGAGAGTGCTGGAGAAGACGATGAAGACGATGAAGACGATGATGATGATGATGATCAAGAGGAGGAAGAAGATGATGACGCTGAGTCCAAAGGGACATATTCTGATAATGACGACCTTGGCTCTGATGATGACGAGGAAGATGATGATGATGATGGTAAAAGTTCAGCTATATTTTAAATGTCATGTTTTTAAATGTCTATAGTTTGAATAATTTGTTTATCACCTTTAAAGAGCGCCCCGTCAAAAGGAAGCCCTTACCATCAGATGTGAATGAAGGAAAGACGGTCTTTATCAGGTGATCACAGAAGATTGGTTTAACGATAGTTTTAACTTAATATTTGAGTGATGTCCTCTGACCAGTCCCCCGTCAATCCACTGATCTTTCTCTGATACGTTTCAGAAATCTTTCTTTTGACACGGAAGAGGAAGGATTAGAGGAGGTCCTGCTGAAATTTGGAGAGCTGAAATACATCCGCATTGTGCTTCATCCAGATACAGAGCACTCTAAAGGTCAGTTGGATATAAAGTGTTCTGTAGGCTGGGCAGTGCCTGTCATTTCCTTTGTGTTCAGGCTGCCATGCAATGTAAGTGTAAATGCTAATATTACCATTAACGTTGCAGGTTGATTTTCAGGTCATGTCCACTCAATTTGAATTGGAAAAGGAGTTTTAGGGTGGGGGGGATTTGCAGTGATATTGGGGATGAGTAGAGTCCTTTATAAGTTACTGTTGAAAATGTTAATATCATGGCTATTATGAGCCAGTGCATGTGACCTGAATACTGCGTTGCATGTGTGTAGTGCGGGTGACCATGAATACTGCATTGCGTGCATGTGTAGTGAGAGTGGCATTCACATGGTTTCGGTGACGATTTATCTGAACAGGTTGCGCCTTCGCCCAATTCAAGACAAAAGAAGCAGCAGAAAGGTGCATTGCTGCGTCCCAGGAAGAGTCCGAGGTGAGCCGGTCAGACAGTTGGGTCGTTTTTTAAATGTGGCGGGCATTTTAATTATCGTTAATTTTGGACTTTTCCCCCCACCCCTTCCAGAACGGGGGCGTGCGCGCGGACGGGCGGAAGCTGATCGTCGTTCAGGCCGTGAGCCGCGAAGATGCCATCAAGCTGAAGGACAAGAAAGTGAAGACGCAAACGGGGACCAGGAATCTGTACCTCGCCAGGGAGGGCTGTGAGTGCATTCTCGCCCCCACACAATTAAATGGGAGCAGCAGAATTCATTAGAGGAAATTGGGTTTCACCCCATACAGAGATTTGAGCTACTTAATTGCTTCATCTTTTTCGGCAGACAGTGCTGCTTAATGATACAGAAAATCCTTTTGAAGATGCCTTTGCACTAAGTTGAAGATGGAAATCTGGATTGCCCCTGCGTCGTTTAATGGGAGATTGAGTCGGGCACTCGGTGGGCGGACCTGAATTGATCAAAGGGGGCCTGTCGCGAATTTGAATCTAGCTGTTGGCAGTACAATCGCGGGTTAGTTTTCAGGTGAATAAAGCGATTTGTGTTCTCCGCTCTCAGTGATCCGTGCTGGGACCAAAGCCGCAGAGGGTGTGCCTGAGGCGGATTTGACCAAGAGAGCCAGGGTGGGTATCAGAAAGCTCTTCCCTAATGGTGCCTGTTTTAATTCAGTGTGATTGTAACAGCCAAAAGGTGATTTGATTGGCTCTTGTAAACACTATTTTACATATTTCCGTATGTATATTCCATATTATGTGTAAAGCATTTATCTCCAATAAAGTATGTTTGTGCCGTAGTTATTAGGACTGAAAAGTTTTGGTGTCTGTTTTACTCTTATTGATGATGATATCGATGGTGATTAATGATTACATTGATTATATTGATTAATCATTATATTGATGATTCATGATTAATGATGATTGTTATTATATTGATTATTTTTAATGATTATGGTTAATGATGATTATATTGATTATTTTTTATGATTATGGTTGATGATTATGTAGATTATGGTTAATGATATTGATGATTAGTGATTATGATTAGTGATGGTATTGATGATTATTAGTGATGGTATTGATGATTAATGATTATGGTTAATGGTATTGATGATGATTAGTGATGGTATTGATGATGATTAGTGATTATGGTTAATGGTGGTATTGATGATGACTAGTGATGGTATTTTTGATTAATGATTATGGTTAAATATGGTATTGATTATTTGTGGTGGTATTAATGATTATGTAGATTATGGTTAATGATATTGATGATTAGTGATGGTGATGATTAATGATTATGGTTAATGATGGTATTGATGATTAGTGGTGGTATTGATGATTAATGATTATGGTTAATGATGGTATTGATGATTAGTGGTGGTATTGATGATGATTGATTTATTATGTAGATTATGGTTAATGATGGTATTGATGATGATTAATGGTTATGGTTAATGATGGTATTGATGATTTGTGGTGGTATTGATGATTTGTGGTGGTATTAATGATGATTATGTAGATTATGGTTAATGGTATTGATGATTAGTGATTATGATTAGTGGTGGTATTGATGATGATTATGGTTAATGATGGTATTGATGATGATTAGTGATTATGGTTAATGATGGTATTGATGATTTGTGGTGGTATTAATGATGATTATGTAGATTATGGTTAATGATGGTATTGATGATGATTAGTGATTATGGTTAATGATGGTATTGATGATTTGTGGTGGTATTAATGATGATTATGTAGATTATGGTTAATGATGGTATTGATGATTAGTGATTATGATTAGTGATGGTATTGATGATGATTAATGATTATGATTAGTGATGGTATTGATGATTAGTGATGGTATTGATGATGATTAATGATTATGGTTAATGATGGTATTGATGATTAGTGGTGGTATTGATGATGCTTAATGATTATGTAGATTATGGTTAATGATGGTATTGATGATTGGGGTTATGATTAGTGATGATTAATGATTATGTAGATTATGGTTAATGATGGTATTGATGATGATTAGTGATTATGGTTAATGATGGTATT
>JAOVYW010061581.1:0-16087 GCA_025775045.1 Hiodon tergisus
GCATGATTGGTGGACTGGTGGGGTAGGAGAAAACACTGGGCACTTTCTCATTGCCTGTGAATGTGCATGATTGGTGGACTGGTGGGGTGGGAGAAAACACTGGGCACTTTCTCATTGCCTGTGAATGTGCATGATTGGTGGACTGGTGGGGTGGGAGAAACCACTGGGCACTTTCTCATTGCCTGTGAATGTGCATGATTGGTGGACTGGTGGGGTGGGAGAAACCACTGCTCAAGAGGGCCGCAGCAGTTGCAATAGAAATCTTTCTAGTCCGCATCTGGGGACTGATTTCGGCCACCAAGTTTGTCACAACTGGCACACTTTCTTACACTTTTTGTACGGGGGATGTGTCACTACGGAACCATTCCCCGTTAGTACACTGCTTTCAGTTTGTTTCAATGGACCCATTGCGATTCATTTGTTGTTGTTTTTGTTGCTGTTTTTATGTCATTGTAATAAAATCAATGCAACACTTTCCTGATACCTCTTTTCTTCTGGTGGAGCAAGAGGCTATCCCAGAATCGCCAGATTACATTTCATTTTAGGGCCTGATAAAATGTATTTCTCTACATAAATGCTTCATCACAATGCTACCATGGTGCCGTTATTAAATATTTAAGGAGCATTTGGTGAGCGAGGTAAATTCCCCAAAGAAATCCAAAAACTTATATTATATATATATATATATATATATATATATATATACTCCAAAAATCCGCAAGACAGAAGTTTTTATTTAGCCAGTGCAATGGGCCAAGGTTTTGGAGATAAGCTTCACACTTGAGATTCAATGACAGTGACTGAGGCACGGAAAAGCATATCTCTGTCCCATCTTGCAGAGGGAGTACAGCCTGGGCATTGTGGTGTCACTCAGCAGCGTCACGGCCAGTGACATATGAACATCAACCGTGACTGTTCTGGGGTCAGCTCCACCACTATTGTTCTCCTGCAGCGACGCATCTGTGGAGTGATTTATACTGTTAGCAGTCAGAGCTCTCTGCCTTCCGACTTCGATCACGGTTTCTGCCGCAAACTCTCAAATATCTCTTTTATACGGTGAGGATTCAGCCATTCTTCCGGTATACCTTGATCCTGCTTACCGGTGAAAATGACTGAAACTGCCCCGATTATCATTCCTAAACAGTAACTCTGTTCAAGTGCTTGACATTTATAAAGGCTTATAATACAGAGGTGTAAACATGGTGTTTGTATCAGGAGCTGTGACACCGTGGTCCTTGTTTTTGTTTTGTTTTTGTGGGATTGTAGCGTGAAGACGAGATGCATTCATTTACATCCCTAGTTTCCAAGGAAACAGGTTCAGTTTAAGCATCCCATTTCGTCTTAATCTTTAAAAAAAAATACCCTTCATCTGATATGTTTCTGTGATGCTGCTTAAACCGTGACAAGTCAGTGATCTCCTTGTTTAATGTTGAAGCTTTAACGTAATTGTCTCCAGTCTTTAAGGAATTAATTTATTCATAACACTTCATGGGTGAGATAATATTTTCTATGGATATTAAACTGAAGATTCTCATCGGAAAAAACCCCCAAAAAACATTAATGCTTTGAGTTTTTTCTTCCGTGAAGCACCCCCCCGAATCGTGTCATATTCAATTTTTCCTGATATGATGAATTATTAAAATGACAGGGACCTAGCTCTTTCTGATTTCTTCCGTCAGTCCTGGCCCAACAGACCTGGAAAACTGGACTTGAATTTGTGCACAGAAAATTCACAAATTTTGCTCCAGAAAAAACATTTCAGTGCATTTTGAATTGTGCAAGTGTTACGTTTCCACCGCTTACGTTACATTTACTTATTACACAGATGGTTTTATCCCCAGCAAATTACGGGATCATCAAGGTGAGATACATTGGATCAAGCAAAATAGACAAATCATTAACAGTGGTAAATAGTAAAATAGCACAAAGTTAAACAGTGCGCTAATGATGAAGTTCACCACACAGTTCACAACGTCCTGACACATTTGGGTTATAGGGCTGAAATTCAGTCCATGAGGTTAGTTTTTAGTTTTAATATTCATTGTTGATCAGCAGCAGTTCAAACATGCTTGTTTAAACTTTAATGCGTCCTTCTGCGATGTCAAGATGTGTTTATTTCATTATTTAGTTATATATTGCTCCTGTCATGTCTACCGAGATCAAATCAAAACTATACATAGCTGTAGCTTGTAATGTTTTCTTGTTTTGTAAGTGCCTTATTTAATCTACTCATCAAAAGAAAACACTGTATTTGATAGATTTAGGTGTAGAAAATGATTAGATGCTTACAAAAACAAGAAAACAATATTAAATATTTTTACCAATTAGTAAAAAAAAAAAAAGAAATGCAATTAGTGGGTTGTAAAAGTGTTGATTTGATCCCAGCCCTAGTGAGTTAAGACTAGCTCTGCAATTACATGTGTTTCTCTCTATGGTTTGGTCAGCAAATTCTCAAATGCATGCGTAAATGTTTCTGCAGACGATACTCAGGTTAGCTAGCCCAATAACCGAATAAAAACTTTTACGCTCCACATTCCATTAAATTCTCTATGTCATGCAAGTCACGTCCCATGTGGGTGGTGAAGGTTACTCCCTGGATTCTTCGTACCGCTGTACAATATCAGTTGAGGTGATGTTCCACGTAGACATGGTATATTTTAGTGTCATGTTCCGGTTGAGAAGTGGGATTTCCAGTCGGATCTTAGAATGTTGTAGGTCGCACATAGGCATAGCTTCAGTAGTGTTTCTTCCTAATGACGTTGACCTTTTATCAGACTAAAACTCTTCTTGACAAGTTACCTTGCCTTTGGCTTCAGTTCTTCAGCTCATTTGCTCAGACCTCTGTTTTTCTCTTGCCTTGATGCAGTACTCTACCCTCCTCATTCTGCATCTTTGACAGACACGCTTTTATAAAGCTTGCCCCCTTTATTTCCGACATCAGTGACTACACCTGTGCCGTCGTAAGGCCTGTCTGCTTGTGCTATCGTTCACTGCCCCCCCCCCCACGCATCCCACAGGCTTAGATCCCTCATACTGTTCCTTCAAGTTTGCCAAGCCGTGGACCCCCTCTTCCTCAGCCCTCTAAAGCAGGGCTTTTAAAACTTCCGGTACTCATGGATTGTGAATAGCATCCAGACCCAGTCATACCTGTTCTTCTGACTGATCTGGTTTTCTGTTTGAAGTTAAGGTTTCCTTTTCCCCATGTCCAGAATTCTCCTGTGGCTAGCATTTTTCCCAGGTCCAGAATGACCACAGCCAGTAAATTATCTACTGACTGTGCTGTTGAAGTAAATTCTTCATTACTGTGGCCAAAAAAATCTACATGACGTGCTTGTATATGCAGTTTACTAAATACTGCTGCCCATTACAAGTCTCTTTCTTGGAGAGAACAGGAGAGAATGTTTTCTGGATTTTTGTGTTTCAATATAACAGATAAACGCTGTTATTTCTCTACATAATCAGTCGTAAAAACTGGACCAAGCCTGCCATATTTTATTGTCTTTAGTGTATGCAACCAGTATGTTCTTTACTAAACATGTTTTAATTGCAACCATAATTAAAATATAACTCAAGCAAAATATAAAATGTAATTATTAATCAATGTAGTTGCTTCTTATACATCAAAAGCCAACCTTTACCCTGACATAGTGTGGTCTTCCTAACAGCAGAAGCATGTGTTCAATGTTCCAAACGTTGTTTGGGTTTTAAAAAAAGACCGCTTGAAATCTAATCCAACCGAGGGCTAATGGTGTCACTGAAGGGAGTGGCCTTCGACTGTAATTCCGAGGGAAGGGATGGGAAGTGAGACTTCTCATCGGGCCCACCTGGAGATTACCCCTTTGCTTCTCCATTGTTCCCTCCTGTTCCCCCGACGGCGGTTCTCTCCGCCGCATATCTGAATGACTCTCACACCTCATTGCCCAGCGTAATTGGAAATTCCGCCACTTGTGTCTGTGTCAACGGTGGAACAACATTAGTATTCACAAGAAAAAAACAGCACAAGGTTGCATGGTTTCCCCTCATGTGAGATAAGGATGTATCGCTTTCAGAGTGCACTGACATGCTTGTTATTCAAGGTTAGCATCGCTAATTCCCTCATTACCACCCCTCCGTTTCCGCTCAGCATTAATGTAGGCCTGCTTAAACAGTACGTTCTTTTTTTGAACAACAAGGTTCTTCTGACAAACTAGGATGTCTTAAGTTGTTTGCAGTTGGTAAATACAGTTTTAGAGTTTAACACAAAGGTAGTGGTTGATGTTAATTTGCAAATATATATATATATATATAAAAATACTATTAAAAATGTATTAAAATACAGTTATGAATCTGGTGCACTGTACAGACTGATTTAAGGAAGGTGAAGCTTGACCCAATGACTGAAAGTTTGATTCACTTTATGAAGAAGCTACAATATAACAGCAATCGCAAAAGGCAAAACTCAAGGGGAAATTATTGGGAATTTTCAATGGCGAGCATTACTGAGAGGAGTTATTTTATATATAATATAAATATACACATTTTTTCTTTTTATATCAGAAGATAAACTGGTGCAGATTTCATGTTTAAGCAGGCGATTCCATTGCTATTCACATCCAAGCACAAATTTTCATGGGGACGGGGAGGCAAACATGAACCATTTAATTGCTATTCTGCTTTGTCTTTGTGCAGCATGGGCTTAACTAAGAGCTCCATAAAAGAAGTAATTTCCCCGCATTGTCGCTGCAGATTGGTGGCAAAAATAACCTGAATTAAATAAAAAAAACAGAGATGGAAATGGAATCTGGAATCTGTGAAGGAGCAGCTAGCTTTCGAACAAATTTTATTTTGATATATATTTATATATTATCACTCTGCTGGGAATAAACTTAAAGAAAGGCCTAGATAAGTGTTAAGCCTTATAGCCTTGGGTCGTTTCAATACATACAAATGCTGACATCAAAATGTTAATCACAAAAACCAGCAGCTGTTCAACAGCGGAAAGCGTGTTTCATTGGGCTTAATGGTGTGCCAAAACAAAGGAGAGTTCACCTGCAATGGAAAACAGGCAAACTGTTGTTAGACAATATTGATTCGGTTTCATTTGTATTCACGGGAGGGATACATTAGGACTTAGTCAGACAACGAGAAGGTTAACAGGCCATGCCGTAACCTTGTCCATCGTAGAAAATATCCTTTCAGAAAAGTGCTGGAAGCTGCTTTATTTGTTTAGCATACACAGCTGTCCGTTCTGACATGATTTAGCTTAAACTGATATGTAATGCATTTACAGTTACCAATTTAAGCGGCTTAATTCTTACTGGGGAGGTTTTGGTCATCAATGATGCTACAGAAACATCCTCTTTAAAAGTAATTTAAACATAATTCAAGAGATTTTGAAAAGAAAAGTGCTATCATAATTTGTGTTCTCTCTCTCTCTCTCTCTCTCGTTCTCTCACTCTCACACACCCACACACACACACACACACACACACACACAAACACATAAAAGACAATCAGTACATCTGTAATGTTCATCCAACTTTAATTTCACAGACGATTACAGTCTGAGTACCCATTCAGTGTAGCTGGAACAATATGTAACCCTTTTGGGATCTGGGTACCGGTTTCAGGGGAGAAGTTAAATTTACTGTATCACAAAAAGGACGGAAGAGTTACTGCAAAACCATTATGTGACAGACTGATGAACCTGCAGTGCCTCGGAAATTTTTTTTTTTATAACACCGAGGTGGAGTAAAATCTCAAACAGGCATCTGAAACATCTGCTAACATGGAGAAATTCAATGCCCACTGTTATCACCATGTTTGACGAATAGTGGAATTTATTGTGTCATGTGTCACGTACCTGGAAAGAGTTTCTAACTGCAGGCCATGATGGATATATCTACATCCGTTCCGAGAACGCATCGAAAACAGACCCCAGAATACAGCAGCAGGAGTGATGTCTGATACAGCAGACACGTCTTGGGCAAAAATACAGCAGCCCAGTTTGAGAAAGTGGGTGAGGCTGAATCACCATTGCTGTGGTTGATGAGGCGTATTATAATACCAACTCATGCCTTCTCAATTTACTGGCATAATAGCTCCTATCCATAATTTATTACAGGGAGAATTCATTAATATTAGTATAATGATAGTTGACGCAACATCATCGCCCCCTCAAACGTAATTTTTCCGCTCGGGACGCCCTTGGCTTGCACCGTCCAATTACTGCAAATTTTCTCGAACAACTCAGACCTTCAAATTCGCGCAAGGTGTCCGAGATCCTTTCGGCTCTCTAGCGTTTCTCCACGGTTTAGTAGTTACAGCGAGGGAAAAAGGACTTTGTCTCAGATGTTAATGTCCGTTAATAAGTACACAATGCCATGTTTACACGATGCCCGCAGACTTAGAGACAATCCTGGGCTTTTAATGTGGCACGTGTCCCGCTGGTGAACGTAGGATCTTCGTCCGCCCAGACACCCCCAGACATGTGATGGGAACCTGCCAAGCTGCTCTTTCAGTGCAGGGGGGAAAAAGTGCGGGCTTTGGGGTACGAGTAGCTCCAGCTTCCATCCGCCCACTTTCGATGATTAACATTGTTTCCGCACGCACTGAAGTCCATATCCATCGCCCATGGTTTTTTTTTGTCTTCTCTTGTGCCAGTGTGAGTTTACAAGCATACACTTTGTTTGAGCCATCTGTTAATTACTCCTTGGCAATTTCAGATGCAAGCGTTTCACTCTGCTAATCTTTTGAGAAAGTTTGTTCTAACTTGTGGAGAGCATTCCAGAAAAGTATCCTCCGAATGAACAGCGTTCCTCTGGCTACTCTTTGGTGTTCAGTCAAAACTTTCAGTTCAGATTTGTGTTGCAAAGAGTAAGCACAACTCCTGCAACAGTACGCGTACCAGTCAAACACCAACAAAGGCCACATCTCCTCCTGGCCATCTCCTCATGGTGATGTCAATACAACTAGTAAATGCTACACTCCTTAAGGGTTTACAATATGTAGTACTAAAGGCACACAGCTACTCATGGGTGCTTAATTAGTTTATTTAGAGGTCACACCAGATTAAGAGTAAACTTGAAGATGAATGTTCTGAGCAAGAATAAACCCTTGACGTGACTCTTTATAAGTTTGATGACTCTTGTTACCACAGTAACTGTGGTTTCTGTGGTTTCCGATTCAAGTGCACCGGGTCCCTATCTGAGCATGCTGTTAGCAGCCTTAACCCTTTGGTTGCAGTCAATGACCTGGTCATCTTCATGTTAACGATAATGCAGTCACAGCTACTTAGTTTATTACTGGAATTTGGTCGCGCGTAGTAGACTTTTTTTTTCTCAGCTAACAAAAAAAAAAATAGGACAGGAATATTTTGTCCTTGGCGTGTAAATATATTCCCAGATAATGAATACCTGTAAATAGCATCCCATTGTTTACCCCCATATGGGCTCCAGTCACAAACTAATGGATTTTTCACAGACAGGGCTTTAATTGGGTGTGACATTGCTTCAGTTGTCTGCACATTCCTGCTTAATTTCCATTGTTGTAACTTGATTACTTTTCTTTCTCTTTCACAAATTTCATTATTTTTAAATGATTGTAGCTTTGCTTCCCATATGATTCCGGCGCTAATTAAAGTCCTTGTTATCTCTATTCATGGGGTAATAAGACATCATTGCTCTGTTTGTATCTGGGAAACCTCGTGGGGAAAGCTTTAGAGTGAGTCAGGGCAACAAAAGGCCACGCGAACCTTGAAATTAGAATAAACCTCAGTCTTTTGTCAAACCCATAAGTAATTAGACCTTTTAATATGGCTCTTGGTCCTGAACAAGAATCTCATGGACTGACTGAGGGTTGTCGTCGACATACCTAAGCCAAGAATCAAGCGTCTTTCTAGCAGTGGATTAACGTGTTTTAAAGTTGAAAAGAAGAGAATGGAAATGCCACACCGACCTGTCTAACTAATTAGAGAAGACAGCGGACACATTTATGATAAATGTATATTGATATAGCACCTAGTCATACCTGGTCATACCTCTATATAGTTCCTACACGCGTACACTGCACACATTTGGGTAGTACTCTTCTGTTGAATGCTAAAACTAAATAAATATATTTAAAATAGAAAACGTTCTTGAAAATTATCGTAAGCATTCTTTATTGTTATGGACCTGCTTACCAGCGTTAAATTATCGCAGTCCTGTAATGAACAATTAAGACTGATATACAACACGCTCCAGGCTATTCCGTTCTATTCTGATTACATGAAGTACATACTGGTTGATTTGTGCTTACTGAGTTTCCAATGGTCAGTCGTTGAAATGAATATGCTTATTTTCTCTATTACCTATGAATTAATAATGAGAAAAGAAAACTGATATTTTAAACTGCGTGCGGTTTTATTTTAAGTTTCCTCCTTCTGTTTTCTCCCACGCACAGCCCAAAGGCAGGTTTAGAAAATGACTGTTTTCTTCTAATGACTAAAAAAAAAAAAATATTCTGTGCTGAGGTTGATGCGCCTTGAAAAGCGCTCCCGTTTCTCTGTGCGTGCGTCTGCGGCATGCACCAAGAACCATCCCGGGCTGTTTTCTCCAAAGCTCTGCCTTAATCACTTTTAGGCACTTACACGCCATGACCAACACACAGCCATTGTTGTGTATCAGTGCAGGAACATCTGCTGATCGCAAGCCTCCGTGCCGTGCGTCTTCTGGCTGAACAGTGATTTCCTGCCCGTCTTAAAGGGAGGGCGGCTGGCGGCGGGTCTCGCTCACGGCCTTATTGTCATTGCACTCGTTGTTCCTGTGACATTGCCACGCAGACAGCTCTATAAATTCCCAAAGTGTTGTTTTTAGCGCCGTTGTCTGGTCCGCTGCTTTTGAAGAAAAGCAGGACGCGCCCCGGCACGGGTGCGTCAGCGGAGTCCAGGCGAAACCCTGCGAGCTGATGAATGAGAGCGTATCCCTCGTGAGCGACTAAAAAACACAATCAAAACCGGCATCCCACGCAGCCGCCATAGTGTCCCTGCATCCCACGCACGCGCGGCCAGACTGAACTATGGGTCCGCGTCGGCAGGGTTAACCAAACTCGCGGAGGCCCGGTCTGACCAGAACCAATTACTCGCGTCTGAGCTCTGCCGGTGTCTATTGTCCTCGGGGTCCGAGTGTAGTGTCTGACCGTAATCTCTCCCGGACGTTGGCTTTTTTTAAAAACAGGGCGTGTTTGTTCACCAACCCATCTCATTTTACGTGCGGTGTATAGGGAGGGGCGGTTTAACCAATTCTGGATTCTCTGTGGTCACAACTGGCTTTAATGTGACTGGTTTCCTCTCTTTGGTAGCCATCAGCTCTGACAAACCAGCCCTCGAGGTCAAAGATGGAGGTCTCCGATCTGTCACCTTTCATCAAAGTCATCCTAGATATGGACGTCAGCCTGTAAATACTTCTGTAAATTAATCAATAAATATCAATGACTGATAGTAACAATAACTGGTCCCTGATAAAGTTTCCATGCAAGCTTTAATGCTCAGTGCGAAAACTAAACCGCAAATTTAGTATATGTGTGCGTCGCATAGGCACCCAATTTAGCAGTCATTCCGTTCATTTTGATTGCATTTATTCATACTGTGGATGCAATAATCCACACATGAACACCATACGTGAAAGTATATGTTTAAAAATTCTCCTCTAAATGTGCACAGGATAGCGAAGAGAAAAAATTATAAAGCTGGAGAAAAACAAAAGGATTTTAATATATTCCCTCAGAAAAACTCAGCCTGAATATTGAATATACTTGAATGATGATATAAAGCAAATTATTATTGAAATGAATTCATAACCATCTAGTTGGTTTGTTAGTTGGTTTGTTTTCTGACAGAAAATACCGCATTAGGCATAATAATTATTTTCATCGAACTGTAAAGATGATCACGTAACCTCGACTGACAGCTTAAATTCAGCTCTATTTGTGCATTCTTTGATTGTAATTCAAACGTGTTTTATTTTTATCCTCAGGGCAGTACTTATGCCTATTGGTAATGTTGTCTGAAAAAGATTAGGGCTAATCTTCTGGGAAAAATTCATTTTTGCTAAAATGTATTCTGTGAGAGTAGCCTGAGGAGAGCTGCCAGTCCCTGCCTGGTATTCTGCTGGAAAGAACATAGTTAATTAACACCATCTTATTTGTATTATTAATTACACAGATACAGCTACCGCCATCTTCTCCAGCCACTGCCCTCTGAACCCCAGAACGGTAGAGCAAAGTGGTCCATGTGCCAAATGCCTCACGTGGTCTGTGTGGACCGTGGATCAATGCGTGGTGTACTGGTGGTTTTCTGCTTTTCCAGGTATTGGGCAGATCATTAAACTATTCCAGGTAACCTCTTAACTAGGGCCAGAGGGCAAATTTTCAGTTCTCTTGTCTTACGAGGAGCTGATTAGGTTTTTTTTCTTGGTGGAACGATTAGAGTGGCTTTCTAAAACTTGAAGCACACACACACTGTGTATTTATTTATTTATTATCTGTGAAATTAGTTGTGTTCCTAATACCCGTGCAGAGACCACATAAGCATAATCTTCTTCATTCGGGGAATGACGGGGTGTATTTATAAAACAAGGATCTGGTTTTTAACACAATGCAAAACCAGCAGTGCCTTCACTCCCGTTGCGAAGTGTTGGGTTTTTTCTCTAAGAGTTTCAGATCAGTAAGGATTCAGATCACAAAAACCAAGTGTCTGTTAATTGCGCTGGAAATCTGTGTATGAATTCTCAGAGTATATTCAGAAGGCTTGTAGTTGAACTTGCTTCTCACATATCAAACCCTCCTCCAGGCTGTGGAATACAATTTCTCTCCAACAGAGAAATTGTCCTTAATTGGACTTTGCTGTTGGTTGAATCTCTTCTATATAGAAGGCTTTATTACCTCTGACATCTGGCCTTGCAGTGATGTACAAGTAATTATTTTTAAATGTCTATTTAAGGTACTGAGCCCCCCCCCCCCATTTAAACGTGACTCTTATTTTCTCAATAAAAGCGACATCTGGGAGCATGATTTATTCTGTCACAGAGAAAATGGCAGTTACAATTTTGGGCTCATTATTGCTGAAGATTTGTGTGCACCCCCCCCCCCCCCTTCTCCCTCTCTCCTGCTCTCGTCGCTATGCTAAGAATGGAAAGCACCGAACTGACAGCAAGCCGTCACTAATTGTCTTTACTCTAGACATTTTGTGGAGTGTCTTTTTTCTGAATGACAGATGCCATCCTTATTACAAAGAGCTGCCGTTGATTATGGAAAGCAATTACACTGAAAACATGAAAGTGAAGGCAGCAAATGCTCTATTTGTCTGTGGATAATTAACGATCAGCTTTGAAGTGGAACCTGGGAGATGCAGGAGAATGAATCTGGCAGATACGAGATATGATGCCAGGGAGATTTAAGGACCGTCAATAGGCTTTGAGATGACCTCACCTTTTCCACTTTTCATTTGTGAAGTCTTCTTGAGTTTATCTCCGGAACCAGAGACTTGAAACTTGAGTTTTCTTCACATAGATCCTCCTTTGACCATCTCGTTTCACAGCCAGCAGCCTGTGTAAAAGCCAGTTACTTGTGCACGCACACGCACTCGCACAGAATGTTTGTACTACCACTCACTAAAATCACATTCTGCAGCAAAACATTTTGGAGAAGGTTCTGCGTAGTGCGATTTTAATTGAATGCCATGGCTTGGTGTAGACATGATTGTCCCCCTTGAGTAACTCACCCTAATTTAAGCCCCCTGTCCACCGGGCTTACACTCGTCCTAGCCAGGGATCAAACCTGGGCTGTCACGATTTCCTCATTCTCTTGTCCTCGAGTAACGTCACTGTCAGTAGCGAACTTGTTCACTGCTACACCTGCCGTCTATGAAATACATACATTTGTATTTTCATATTATATAGAAGTTACTATCTTGCATGTCGGTAATTACTTTTATATTTGATTTAAATTATTAAAACTCATTGAATCCAAAAGTAATTCAGCTGTTGAACCATCAGCAGTTATTTGATCTCAAATATATAATAATGTGTGTCATCCTTGTTCGGTGTTGAATAATGATTTTTGTCCATTCATTCCGTTTTCTCACCACAACGTGTGCATGCTCATTTTGTGTAATGCAGACAGCATTAAACATCGCGTTATTACGTTTTTAACCTCAATTCTGCATCAGCCCCCGCCAACGATAACGGCGTAACCTCAGAGAGACAAAACTCAAGTATCATTACCGAAGCTCTGCGGTCTAATCTGTTTGACCAGACCACTTTAGGACAGGAGGTGAGGGCAAATGTTTTCCTTGACTGGCAGCTCTAGTCAACATTGAAATCATAAAGATGTCACTCAGGAAGACAGAAGGTCTTGTGCGGACCCTGTTTGTTATGCATGCAGTCTGAATGAGAATGTTCCATTTTAGACAGTCTCCTTGCTATTCACCGTCAGAGGACTTCAGAAGTGGTACAATTACGTACGTGTCTGTGTATTTATTTGTTCATTTGTATTTATTTTGTTTATTAAGTATGAGGTTTCACTGACATATATACACATATACATATATATAAGGACCATTTCGGGGAAACGTTGGTCAAATGGGTGGTTTAAAAATGGGATGTACTGAGGCTCAAAGCAATAAATGGATCCAGTCCGCATTTGTAGGTACTGAACCAGTTACTATGCAGTATTTTCAGCTCCGTGCACTCGTTGCCTTCCCAGTTGTTCATATTAACTGTTACATTACATTTGTTTTGTTTGAAAAGGTTTGAAAAGAGGGGCGTTAGCTAAAATGTTAGCTAATGTTAGCCCAAATCCACTGTGACTGTGGTATGTCTGAATGGGAAGAGCGCTTTGCCGATTTTCCCTCACTCACAGAAACTTGTCCAGGTCCCTGGAACCACTCTCCAGAATTCCATGAATGTTTTAACCCTACTGTACAAATATAAGAACAGTTGGCACTTGGTTTATGAATGTTTTGGAAAACGTTATATAACGTTAAATAATGTTAAAAAAGATACCTGGGCTTTGTCGCAAATAAGAATTTCATTCCAAGGTCTGTAAACTAGAAGACATCTAAAAGCCTTTAGGTTCATCATTCATGTGGAATAGAAAAAGTTACTGGCGGTGGCTAAAAGCCTCTTTTTGAAGGCTCAGGGTAGCGCAGGCCATGCCGTCTGTGGCGTTTATAAATTCGCCACGTCTCATTCATCTGGGCAGCTGACCGGATATGGGGCTCAGGGTCTTCACCTCACCACTCTGAGGGTCCACTGTTATGATACCTCTATGTGGCAGAACGCGAGTCAGTCTTGGAATGAAAGAGGAGACGGCGGCGTTAGTCGACTACAAAGGTCTCCGCAGTTGAGCATCAACATCGAAGAGACATCGAGTTCCCTCGCGTTCTTCAAAGCGTGCTGGGGCAAACAGATGAAACAGAAAATACAGTAAGTTATCATTAGAGCATTTTCTCACAGCAAGATGACTTCCTGAAACGACTCCTTTGAGAATTCCATTATGCCGGCATATAAAGAATTCCGTCTCATACGCTCATGTTCAAATATATATAAAAAGACGTTCTGAATGGTAAGCGCTAAGCATTGATTTAATCCTGATGGTTTCTGACTCTTTTTTATTGATATCATTATCCTCAATAAAGTTTCTTTTGATCACCACATGTGGCTGTTACAATCTCATTAGGTTATGAATTTGGAACTTTGGGTCTCTTTCTTTTAGTATAGAGTGACTGCTATGATGGACTGGAAAGATATTCCTTTTTAATCAGGAGACTTTCTTGGCAGGAGGTTCTCAGTATTAATTTATTGTGGGTATATGCAAAAATCGATGTTTTATGAGTTTACTGTTGTATATGCGCCATTAATCAAGTGCAATTTTAATACCTGAGACACATTCCATTAAAAGTATGTCGCGCAAATTATGCATTACCCCAACATCGTCGATCAATAATTCATAGCTGTCTAATTTTACAAAACGTCTGAGCCTTATTTTGTTTTCAAAAGGAATGCTTAACTATTCAATATAGATAAGAGCAAACGCATCTGAGCTAATCTTTTAATTAAAAAATGATATCACTGATTTGGTTAAGGGTGCTTGCCGCTCCCTATTTCATTCAGTTATTCTTTTCCTTTCCCCTCTGCCATTCCACTTTCAGGGGTGCCACTAGAATTTCAGGGCCCGGGATTTTAAATATCGCCACTAAAAGTTTTTTTTATAGCACTTAACAATTTTGGCTTAGGAGGTGTCGCAAGTTTCAGTTTATGAGTCCATCTCTGTCAGTTAATATGACTGTTATCAAGGTTGCAGCATCTTTTTACTCAGAACAAGTAAGCTGCTATCCTGCCTCTAACATGCTATGGAATTAAACTACACACACACATCAGATGAACATCAGTCCCCCCTCACTCCATTCTCTGTCAAAAAACCAGACCAAACTTTAAACAAGTTTGTAGTTTGTTTTATAGTTGCTGTCCGTAGACCTGTGAGAAAGCGGTTCTAAAAAAGACCTTCTCGAACAGTTAAGACTATAGACTGAGTATAGATGGTCAGGCCACGTGCTGCAAGCTGGAATTGCATCACAAACCGATGCTCTTGTCCGGAGGACATCGGCTTGCCCAGTGCTGCATTTTTCCACATTTTAAATCATCTTTCTTTTTTGGTTTGTATCCAAGCAATGCTTGTCAGGCTTTACACACTCACCAGGCAGAGACCACGTGCACGAGTTTAAACTATGTCCTCGGTGCACAGAGCATCGAAGCCGGGGAAATGACGGGTTTTATTCACTCAACGGGTTTTTCACTCATACATATATTTGCCCATTCAATAACCTTTCCGCCTGTCATAAATAACTCGGATACACTTTATCATTAACTCTCCCTGTGCTTGGAAGGTTGTAGAATGAGATTCTAATCGTAAAAGTTTTAGTCATTGTTTGTAATGAATCGCCATTATTTTCTCCCAGACTCAAATGTATTCTCCCTTTGAAAACCCAGGATTACTGTGCAAGGCATAAATATGCAATGATTCATTTATTTCCTCTCATAACAAGCATCTTTATGCCAATATCAGCTCAGAGAGGACGGTGTCAAGGAGGCAGGTTAATTGCAGCACTGGGCCCAGTGTGGCCCAGATGAATGTGCGACCAACAGAATATGAAAAAAAGGACCAAAGAAGCAAACTGATAATAATATTATCAAAACTGTTCAAGACAAGCTTTAGTAAACATTAACGAAAAAGGGATGCATTCAATATAAAAAAGAACCGTGAAAAGGTATCTGCCCCTGTCTGATTTTCTGCTTTGTTGTACATTTTCTCAGTGAACTTGGTCAGATCTGTTTGTAGGTTTAACAAGAACTACAACGGGCCCTTGAGAAAAGTGACACCAAAAGGTGTCCAAGGTAATCAAGAATGCGATCTTCAGGTGTGAAAAAAGTAACCTCAAGCCAATTAAAGGGGATAATTTGGGTCAGCTGACTTTGGCCCGCCCCTGTCCTCTCTGACTTCTGACTTCCCACTCTGATGGGAAGGGTCAAAGACTGGGACCGAAGGCGCAAATCGGATTTAATACAATTTTATTGCCTTTAATATTTATTGTACGTATCTTAATTCTTCTACTCATAGTTAATTTAATTAATTAAATGCAGTTATGTAAAATGCTATTAACAGGTTGCAAAAATTTTATTTGCTCCTAAATAAAACCCTTCCCATCAGAGTTTGTCAGCAGCACAAAAGTTCAAGAGACAAATCATTACACGGTTACAAAGCCATTTCTGAAGACCTCCCGAAATTATTTCTTGATTCCTACCCGTCTGAAAAGGGTTACAAAGCCATTTCTAAGGCTCTGGGGCCACCGTTCCATGGCCAAATTTTCCAGTGCAGAAAGTTTGGGACAGTAGTGTATCTTTCCAGGAGTGGCTATCCTGCTAAAATCACTTCAGTAGCAAGGCCTAAAATCTACCAGGAAGTGACAAAGAAAGAATATCAAGGGGTCTGCAGGCCTCTCTCTGTCGTTGTCCATGACTCCACCACCTAGAAGACACTGGACATAAATGTGAACCATGGCAAGGTCTCTCTC
>JAOVYW010061592.1:0-22220 GCA_025775045.1 Hiodon tergisus
ATGTCACAGATCAGAGTATATATATATATATATATATATATATATATATATATATATATATATCCCTTGGAGCCTGGTGATATAAATAAGATGCAAAAGGTATATGGCACTTCTTTAGGAGCATTTGTCAGCATAGAAGGGAAAATGAATGGATTGATGTACAGATAAATCCTTGAGCAAAACCTGGTGCCCTCTGTTAGAAAGTTGAAACTTGTATGGAAGTTCACCTTCCAGCATGACAAGGACCCAAAGCACACGGCCAAAGCTACAATGGAGTGGCTATGGTAGAAAAAGGTAAATGTTATTGAGTGGCCCAGTCAGAGACCAGACCTAAAATCACAAATTTGTGGAATGATATGAAGACTGCTGACCATCAACGCACCCCAAAGAGACTTGAGAACAGCTTTATTAAAAAAAATATGGTAAAATACTGTAAAATCTAGGTGAGACCTATCCCAAAAGACTCGCAACTATGATTACTGCCAAAGGTACTTCCACCAAGATAACTCAGGGGGGTGTAGACTAAAAGTACAATTTAATTTGTACTTTAAGTAATTTATTTCACAATAAAAAAGTACTAGAACTGTATTGATCTGAACTATATTGGGGAAAGTACATAATATCACTTAAGAATGAAGTATAGTGCGTAGATGAAGGAAGGAAATCCTCAATTAAATGCACGAAACGGAGGTACTGATTGCATGTGAAATGTTCAAAGGGGATGTAGACTTTCTATCGGTACTGATACCAACACTAAAAGAAAACAAACTTACCTTATCCGCAGGCACATTAGTGGCAATATTCTCATTGTTTGGACTTGAAAGGGTTGAACTCTCTGAAATAAAAAGACATGGCTCTTATAATTTCTATTTTATATGTACAATTTATATTTCCATTTGCACTCTATGCTACATTTGAAAGTTGCAAATGTTTTGACATAGAATTGTAAACTTGTAAGTTACAAGTTGTAACGCCAATAAAGCTTTTTGAAGAGAATGAAGAGATTGGTGACACCATTTGTTTTAACCATACATAAAAAAACTGATCCACTACTGTGTTACACTTGGTTTAAATTAATTAGTACAGCCTGATTAAACATTTCAATAGGGCAAGTTAAGTAGTGATAAATGTGATTTCAATGCATCTGTGGTTAATTCTTTATGGTACCAATATTTCAACCAAACTATCCAGCATTATTTTATCTCAAAGTTTTTATATAAATACATGAGGTTGCCTATGTAAATTTGTATATAGCTGTTAACTTTTTCACAGGAACAAACACAATGGCTAATGCAAGAGTGGCAGACAATGTGGAAAAAGTGATTTATAATGGGTGGTTTGTTTTTTCTCAAAAACAGAACAACCCAATTGTATTACTGCATGGCATACATACATACATACGAACACACACACACACACACACAAAAGTTTGAGTTCACTTAGAAATGTCCTTGTTATCGAAAAAAAACTAATTTATCAAATCAAATTGATCAGAAATACAGTGTAGACAGAGAGGTGGTTAAGGTGGCAGGCTTGTAACCAAAAACTTGTCAGTTTAAGTCCCATCCCAGCTGTTGTACTCTTGTGCAAGGTACTACTCCAGTTGTATAAATGGATGATAAATGTAAGCTCTATAAGTTGATTTGGATGAAACTGCCTGCAAAGCAACTAAAATGTTAATGAAATTTCTATTGTAGCTGGAAATGGCGGATTTCTAATGGAATATCTACATAGACATACAGAGGCCTATTATCAGCAACCATCAGTCCTGTGTTCCAATGGCATGTTGTGTTTGCTAATCCAAGTTAATCATTTTAAAAGGCTAATTGATCATTAGAAAACCCTATTGCAATTATGTTAGCACAGCTGAAAACTGGATGACTTTAAACTAGTTGAGTATCTGGAGCATCAGCAATTGTGGGTTCGCTTACAGGCTTAAAATGGCCAGAAACAAATAACTTTCTTCTGAAATGATAACGGGCTTCTGTACGCCTGTGTATATATTCCAATAAAAATCTGCCGTTTCCAGCTACAATAGTCATTTACAACATTAAAATGTCTACACTGTATTACTGATCAATTTGAAGTCATTTTAATGGACAAAAAAATTAGCTTTTCTATAAAAAAACAAGAACATTTTTAAGTGACCCTAAACTTTTGAACTTTTGTATACACACACACACACACACACACACACACACACACACACACACACACACACAGTATTTTGCAAGTCTAGCACCCTTTTTTATTACATAAATGCAGTTTTTTATGTTTTCTTTTACATTAAAAAGCAATTTTTAGATTTTTAAACATTAATTTTCCAAAAGAACAAGGAGTTCTGCAACAGATGGTATGGTCTCCACAGAGCCCTGATCTCGAGAACGTCGAGGCTGTCTGGGATTACCTGGACAGACAGAAGAAAGCGAGACAGCTAAAGTCTACCTGCCAACTGTCTAATAAAACTACACAGTGCGACATTGTACCCAAGAAAATTGATGCAGTTTTAAAGGCAAAGATGGTCAAACTAAATATTGATATCATTTACATTTTTTTGTGTGTACTGTTCACTGCCCTTTATACTATTTATTATACTGTTCACGAAATAATATTTTAAAGCATCTTAGCTTTGTTTTTTTTCATGTGCCTAAGACTTTTGCACTGCACTGCACAGCACAGCACAGCACAGCACAGCCCCCTCCCCTCCCCAAAGGTTTTGGATCTGAATTAACCAATAGAAATTACTTTTCAAACTGTTACTTTTGTGCAACCAACATACAATGCAAAGGCAAGTTACTGAAGAAAAATCAATGTTGTTTTACGGCAAGTCAGTATTACAGTAAACATGGTAGGCTGTAAAATAGTAGCAGAAGATGTTAGCATATGCAATGTTATTGGCTTAGACTAAAGTTCCACTCTGCGGTTTTCAATGAGGAAATGCATAACAGCAAGTACGCGACGTCCCTTCATTTTGAGTTCATTTTGGTAGCTGTAAGCGAAGTGTAGGATTTTGTGAGTGTTGTGCAGTCAGCTGCTCTTCTGAGAAGGGGTGACTTCTCAAAACACAAAAGGAACATAATCTTATATGGATATAAATATTAAAAACAATTAAAGGCATCTACACAACAATTACACCAATTTAGCAAAAAGGTTAGCTAAAGAGTATTGTCTGAGGAATCAAAACGTTCAATGACCTCACAAATGAAGGTAAGGAAAGTTCTTTAAAGTGATTTGGTTCTTTTGAAACAGTTCAGTAAGAAGATTTTGTTCTTTTGACTCCTGATTCGTTCACTAGTATTCTAAGAGTTGGCTAAATTCCATAGTGAAGCCTAGGTATATGTTGAAATGAGCTGCATTATACACAGCGTCTTTGGGTTGCATCATATTTGATTAAGAATGCAATATCTATATTTCATTGCCCAACCTAATTCTGGTGTTTTTATAATATTAACAGACTAACAAAATGATTTGTTAAGTTCTCACTTCCCAATAGCCTAATTCGGCTTGCCTAACGCCTGCACTCTGCACAGAATCATTCTCTGTCAAATGTGTGGTTAGTTTGAGTCACTACTTGCTAGTACTTACTAGTTACAGCAGTTTGACTTGCTCATCTGTGAAGGTACCATTAATGCTGAACAATATATACAAGTTTTGGAGCAACATATGCTGCCATCCAGGCGACTTGTTTTTGAGGGAATGCCTTGCTTATTTCAGCAAGACAATGCCAAACTACATTCTGCACGTATTACAACATCATGGCTCTGTAGTAGAAAAATATAAGACCACAAACTGTTGACCAGCTGAAATCCTATTCCAACATTTCACTTTCAAAATTATAGCAGTTGGTCTCCTCAGTTCCCAAACGCTTACAGAGTGTTGTTGAAAGAAGAGGTGATGCAACACAGTGGTAAACATTCCCCTGTCCAAGCTTTGATGCCAGCAACACTTTTCAAAAAAATGTGGGCATTTTATATGTTGTCTTTGTACTATTTTCAATTAAATATAGGGATTAAATTATTTTCACATCATTGAATTCTGTTTTTATTTGCATTTTACGCAGTGTCCCAACTTTGTTAGAAATGGGGTTGTAGTAGAAAATTTACAGGTAATGGTCCACACAGAATGCTTCCACACAAAATGCTTCTTACCGGGGCTGCTCTCTCTATCCTCTTCCCTAAGCTCCAGACCTCCAGGCACCCCCTTCTCCTTCGACTGATCTTGTACATTCATTTTTTCTTTGCTACTCATCCTGCACACAGAGCTCCTAAAGCAGAGAATCCAAAAATATATTTATAGCATTGCAATACCTTAAAATTTTAACTTAGCAGAGGTGTACAAGCCAAATGAACAATAAAACAAAAACAAAAACAAAAAATAACTGGTAAAAAAGCAAGAACCAAAAACTAACCTCCCAAAAAGTACTGGAGCTACTCAGATCCTCACTTTACTTTTTTCAGTATGTGCCTAATATCATCTAACTTTCTAAGAGTTCCCTCGACTGCCTCTAGCTGGCAAGCGACACAGTACTGTGCAAACGTCTTAGGCATCCTAGCTTTTTTTTTTTTTTTTTTTTTTTACATAAATGTAATCTTTGATGTTTATTATAAGTCCGTAGAAGAACTGTGGAAAGTTCTCCAAGATGCTTGGAACGATCTACCAGACGATTTTCTTATAGAACTGCACGGCAAAGGGTGGTAACACTAAATATTAAATAATTTTTATTTTTTATGGTATATTTTTATATTTAGAAATGTATATATTTTTTATATTTGAAAGCATTTTTTTCTCAGTACTGGACATGTTATAGGCAGAGATTCAAAACGGCTAAATTGATGTAGGCATTATTGCACATGATTGAGTATCGTATTACCGACTCAGGTTGGATAAAATATATCTTATTAACATTAGATTGTAAAGCATACCATTGAAACAGGGTATGGGTATTATTTAGTACCTTAGCTTTTGACCAGACATACACACAGTTACTTTTCAGGTTGTTAAACTTCATGATACATACAGAAGTAAAAAATAAATATATTTTTGTAAATGCATAAGGCTTATATAAAAAATAATAAGGTTTATTTTAAAAATATTTTGTTTCACAGCATTTCAGACAAATTTTATTCAGCTGTACATAATGCATAAAATTATTTCTATAGGCTGAGAGAGAGAGCATGCATTTAAAAATATATATATTCAATTGAAAAAGGAATAGATTAAACCCTCACCTCCGGCTCTTGCAGGATGTGTTTGCAGTGGAAGACTCAGATACATTCTGCCGGTCAATCACAGACCGCTCATTGCGCCACTGCAAAAGGATATCTCGTGAAAAACACAAGACCATGATTGCAGTTCAAGCCAAGAAATTTTATGGGCATGTATGAAAACAAAGTAAAAGTTAAAAAGTACATTTGAAAGTACACATACTACAAACAACTACAGATAAGCTTACATGGTAAACAGGGTATAACGAGAGTAAGTAAGTTCAGTTTAGTTTGCATAGAAAAACCCAATTTAATTGGTCAATGACACTACATGACAATTCAAATTATGCATTTTTATTATGCCAACTTGACCAAAAAAACTTTATATCCATCCATTACATTCTAGTCAAACATTATAAATATGTGGGTTCATGTAAACTTAGGAATTATTAATTAAGCCATGCATCACGGATTAAATCAACATTTGGACCCTCCAAATTGCCTCATCACCCCTCCCCTGAGTTTCCTTTTTTTTCCCCTCGGGCTAAATAAAGACACTGGGGAAGATTCTGGTAATACTTAATTTATCAAGCCAAAATACTGTAAAGACCAAATTACTCACATCGGCTTGTTTTTTTGAGAGTTCCTCCAGCAGTGCCTCCACAGCTTCATCAGCCACATCAAATGGTGTCTGACCCTACAAGTGAAGAAGGCAAGGAGTGAATCACGTCACCTATATGCAACACACTCGACGCATACTGCTCCCTTTAATATTACTTTTAAAATGAAGCTATAAATGCAGTTCTGATCTGGATCATATTAAAACTCTCACGATTAAACTTTGTATAAGTGTGGATTATCCATTCTCTCACTGCATTGCTCCGTGCTTCCATGTTGCACAACTTTTCAGCTAGGATTGTGCAGGCCTCGCCCTGTCCCCAGTGTGATGCAGCATGAAGAGGGGTCCAGCCATCGTTGTCTGTCACAGATACATCAATCCCACATTGACACAGCAGTCTAGGAGAGAAGTCAGACATGAATCAACAGGAGAGAAACCAGTACAAACCACCAACTTTCATCTAAACAAGATAAACTGAAAGACACCTACTTAATGACTTCAATATATCCTTTAGCCGCTGCAACATGCAAGGCTGTAGCTCCAGTTTTTGGGTTTCGAAGGTCTGAGGGTAGCCCTTCAGTCAGCCACATCCTAGCATCCCTCATGAGCCACTCCTCCTCCTTCCTCTTTGCTGCATCCACATCCACACCTGCAGAACAGCGCAAGATTTGTTTATTAAATCAAAGCTGACAATTTAAATTATTAATACAAAAAACAAACTTCTTCCCAAAACGTGCTTAGTTTGATGCATTCATATTAGGCTACATTCCCTCATAATACTGTCACTGGTATATGCCTACTATTTCTGCTCCATGTGTAGGAATATAATAGTTATTCAAAAGTTACTTGTATTCATTTTTAAACCTTGCACAGCGAGAGTAGCTAGGAGTACTTTCACTACAGCATTTGTTTTTTGGGAAAAAAAAAAAACTATCATACTGAAATTTATGTATAATCAAATATGTATTACTCCTTTATCTTAGTCACAAATCAGCTGTTCATAAGTCTAACACTTCCCATAAAAGAACCCTTACCTACAGTCAATTGCTGTTTGCAGCCTTCAGTCCAGGTGAAAAAAAGACAAACTGAAATAATACATACATTTTTACATTTACTGTAAAAACATTTACATTTACTGTTTTACTATGTCCAGCAATAAATAAATATATATATTTTTTTTTGGTCTTTATTGGTTGGCTGAATTGACTATGAGCTAAAATGACTATGTCCTGCATATTTTATATCATACACCACTGCAAGGTATGTTTACTGTATGCCTGAATACAAAAGGAGCCAAGATCCACTTTGAGTCTGTTCACAAGGAGTTCACCTCAGGTCAGGAGAGAAGAACTCAAATAAATTGGATGATGACCTCATATTCCCAGTGCTAGCTGGCATTTTGGCCATACCACCAGCATAAAAATGCTCCTCAAAAACACCAGCAGAGGTAGGGAATCTAGGTTCACCCTCACCTCATCTTTGACTTTCTTTGTCCATATAACTTCCCCTTTAAATCCCTTAGAGTCCCTTCCTTAAAATGACAGGTTTAACAGATTCAGGGATGAAATCTGCCTCACATATAGGATACTTTTGCAGGGAATATGCTGTCAAAGTAATACATTGCTAAGGGGGATTCAAGAAAAGTGTGAATCCCACTCCAAATATCAAAAAGGTGATTCAATACTTAATCAGTCAGTGCAAACACTTGCCATTCGTCCACAGGTCTTACTGGATGTCTTGACAAAAAAGCAAGTGCTCATGCAAAGCTGTGTACTGTACCTCACAAACAAAAGCAATAAAGTTATGTTTGTGTCATCAATTGTATTGATACAATTGTATAGGCGAAAAATATTTATCTTACAAAAGGGCATGTTAATTTACTACATATGCTTAAGAAATAAATATTTATTAGTATTCTACATAATCAATTAAGATATAGAAACAGATTAATCAAATTAAACAAAATCTTACAAGTTACTACAATGATGAAAAGATCCAAACTCAAGAAACCAACCAACCTCTCAAAAAAAAAGAAGAGTGAAATTGTTTTTGTTTTGAGAAATTAATGGGACATGTGACTTCTTCGAATTGAGCTTGCAGTCAGGTTTGTAGGACATGCAGTTCTGGAGATATACAGACTTGAATAAAAGTAGGAAAACCCTGAAATTTGTAATATTGTTGCATTAAGGGGTTAGTCTACCGCATTATTTCATAATATCCACATTCATGGAATAAAATAGATCTTTTATTGCAAAAATGAATTGGACATCGCATAGGTATTTGATGTGGTTAAGAGTTAACTTTACTTTTACCATTAGTTGTAATTGCAACATTTAAAAAATGTCAATCAGCTAAATGATTATAGTTTTATGTTATTTTTCTCCCAAGACTTAAATCCTGGATTCATTTAGTGTGCAAAATATGGAAAAGTTGATGTATGTAAGGCTTGATAATTCCACTGCAAGATCAACCTAATTGAAGCTTTCCTCAAATATGAAACAAATAAAAATGCTAATACAGTACCCAACTGCAAAACTTAAGCCATTTACCAAACTGCAATACACATGCTGCTTCAAAGGAGATGTGTGCCTCCCAAGAAGCTCAGTCGGTAAATGCACCCGAGCCCTACAAGCTGTATTTCACAAGTTCCGATCGTCGTTGAACCTTTTTATGTGCATTCTGTAGCCTGCAGAGTACAAGAGACACTCAAAGACGATTACGTTGGAGGATAAAACTTGTACTTCCCCACTCTCCCTGTGTGTGGTGGAAATATTCTTAGCACAAGCCTGCAGCTGTGTACTATAATACAATTCTTACCACGTCTTAGCATGTGCCCCCTTAACAGTGTTTCTGTAGCCTCATCCTCTGCAATATCCAGCGGGACGTCCCCGTCACAATTGACCATGCATAGACTTGCACCCTGCTGCAACAAGAAGCTAAGAAACAGGTATTCAAATCATGGGAAAGTAATAAAAAACATTTACAGGACAAGACTTATTTCCAGACACTTCCAGCCTGTATGTTCAGCTATCTCCAGCAAACAAATAACTTTTTTAAAACATACTGAATGCTTCAAGTTTAGTAAATTCATGCTTCATGTTTAGTAAATAAACTTTAACAATTATACAATAATAAAAATTAACCTAATTTTGTTTACAAATGTAATATTAAGTCAAGCGTATGTTTTATATGCTGATACAAACATGTGTCATGTGAGGGGCTCAAAAAGAAATACCGACTTACTAAATACATGCTAAAAGCTTGAGCGTGGAATAGTAGAATGTGATAGGATGCGATGTGATAATTTCACAGGAGGGCATGGGACAGAAAAAGGGATGGGATGAAAACTGGGCAGTATCTGTACTAGGACCGTTCTGCAGGATGGGCAGCAGATAGGACAGGATGGGACTGATGCTTTTGCTGGTGGGGAGACAAGTTTGAGAGTTCCACTTACTCTGTGATCTCAAGGTTCCCGCAGGATGCCGCTACATGCAGTGGAGTCCAGCCTTCATTGTCTGCATGGTCAACATTTGCACCATGAGCTAGCAGGAATACCACCACATCCATGCTTCCATCTATACATGCCTGAGCAAAAGCGTAAAAAAAATTAAAATAAAAGCTAAGCATTCAACATTAATGAGCATTGTTACATTAAACAAACGCCAAAATGCCTTGTTGGAATATGTTCGGCAAATATCATCCAATATAAATAGACATTTTACCTTAAAACTTTTTCTTTAAGTAAGCAAATACTGAAAAGAGAAGAGACCTGAAAGTGGAAAGACAATCACTATTATGAATATCTGGCAGTAAAGAGTTCCAGAGTCATGGAGCAGCACTGCTAAAGGATCTCGACCCCATAGAAGTCAGACGAACCAAAGGTATCACAAGAGAGAGAGAGGGGAGTAGGATCTAAGAGTACGGGTGGGAGAATATATATGAAGAAGATTTAGAAGGTGCTAGGCTATGAAGAGCCTTGAAAGTCAGTAACAGAATCTTATAATCGATACAAAATTTAACAGGAAGCCAGTGAAATTGTTGAAGAATAGGAGTTATATGGACAGAATTAGAAGTTTGTGAAATAATCCGTGCAGCTGAGTTTTGTACCAGCTGTAATTTATACTGAAGTTTTTGTGGTAGACTAAATAAAAGGGAATTACAATAATCCAAACAGGACCAGAGCATTTACGAGAGTGACCGTGCTGTGAGTTGAAAGAGATGGACGAAGACGATTTATGGTGCGCAAGTAGAAGTAAGCAGTCCGGGTAATATTATATACATGTGCTTCCAAAGAAAGAGTGCTATCCAGAATGACACCCAGACTCTGAACTTTAAAACAGGGAAGGACAGTGGAATTCTCAATGGTCAGCACAAAGCTTTTTGAGTTTGAGGAAATTACAAGAAAACCATGAAGTTAGGCCTATGAAGGGAAAACGGTAGAAGTGAAGAATTTGGCTTGGTGGACATAAAGCTGGGTGTCATTACCATAGCAGTGAAAATGGATTCCAAATTTGCTAAAAATACATCCGAGAGGTAGAAGATAAATTACAAATAATAAAGGGCCTAATATACCTAATGGTAAAACGAAAATTTTTCAATTTAACGAACTGAGTGCGACTAGAGAGACATAATATAGAAATAATACTTAAACCAAGCGAAATAAGTGACTAATACCAATATATAATAATCTCTCCAATAGAATATCATGTGATACAGTGCATTCAAAAGCTGCACTTAAATCAAGAATGAGTATAAACAGAAGTCCTGCATCAGCTGAAATTAACAGATCATTAGTGATTTTGACCAAAGCAGTTTCAGTGCTGATGTGGGCGGAAACCTGATTGGAACTGCTCATAAAGGTTATTAGCTTGAAGATGTGTGTGAATCTGAGAAGCAATCCTTTCTAAAATGTTTGAGAAAAATGGTAAATTAGAAATTAGGTTTCTTTAATATAGGACTGATCATAGCAGTTTTAAAGGATGACGGTACACACCCTGAAATAAGAGATGAGTGTATAATTTTAGTTATAATGGAGAGTAGGTAAGGTAAACAAGCTTTAACCAAATATGTAGGGAGTGGATCTAGCTGAGAAGTAGATGATTTGGAATTTCGAATAAAATTTGATATTTCAATATCTGTCGGGAGATCAAAACTCATAAGACTAGTTTGAGAATGTTCTTGTGATATTGATTAAGATGAACTACAAGCAACATTACTCAAAGCATTCAATTGCGGTTGAATTTTTGTGTTACAATAAACCGTAGACTGCGTGTGAACTGGAAGAGGGGACCGGTAAAAGTTATTTACATTCGAAGAGAGTTGTAATATTACCCTCAGCAGACCTAATTAAATTAGTAAAGTGGTCTGATTTTGCCTTAAGAAGAGATTCTTATATAATAACATATGATCACCATACATGCTTTTATGAATATTAAGATTATAGTTTATAGAATATAATTATAGTTATAACCATGCTATAACTATCCATTATAAACAATATAACTAACTATACTTATAATGAAAAAATAATTAAATTTAGTTCCTACTCAAAATTCAAGGCTTGAACCCCTTGCTAAGGGGTTACTTTATCAGTATCCCTTTCATCACTGACTCCATACACTGTTGCGTGCACCCTCACAACAAACCCAATAGCAAGCAGGTACAGGTTTCGAATACAAGGCCCTAGCGTGTGCAGCAACATTTTCAGAAACACAGAACTTATTAAAAATTGATTACACCAGAGTAACGGCTTCTTGTAAACTTTGCTCATACTGTCAGAGAGCTTAACAGCTAGCCAGGTAGCGGTGTAGTTGTTCTACATCATGTAGCTAGCTACCCTGCCAGCATTAGATAGTTAAGATTAGCAACGTACCAAGAAAAATGTCATTTCTAAACCCAAAAATAGACATATTTGAGCAAACTTACTTCCTCTCCCTTCCAGACCCACATTTGAGTAGCCAGCCACTCCCCAAGTTACAAGGGAACTGAGAAGAGCACATGAAGATGTAGAGGCTTCCATGATTACGCCATCAAAGAAATTGAAAACTACGCTAATAAATGAAGTTCAACGGAGTAACGATCCACAAAGAGGTTTAACAGCAGTTCGGTCACTACCAGGGAATAGTCCTATATTTAGCCGACACTTATGGAAGACAAAGCGTTAAACAGCACAAATGTCAACAGAGCTTACCTGGTGAAGAGCTGTGATTCCATCTGCATTGGCACTATTCACCACATCCTCTACCCCCTTCTTTGCTTCTCTCAGCATCTCCTTGGCCTCCTCAGTGTCCCCAGATGCACAAGCTGCCAAGAACTCTGCAGCTCTCTCAAACCTTACCCTTCTCCTGGAACAAAGAGGGATAAACAAAGAAATCAACACAGATGTTGAATCAACACAATTGTAAATGTGTTTCCATTATCCTATGTTATCCTCCAAACAGTATTATGCTAGACAGATCAGAAGCACATTTTTTTCTTTTCTCCAAAATTCCAGCAACAAAGAGAATAACCTTTTTCTCAGGATGACTTCTACAACCAGTGAGCAAATTCCATTAATGGATATCTCATTAGCAATTCTTTAGGAGTTTGTTACGGAAACAAAAACAGTATTGCCAGTAAATTGTAATTGTTGATTTAACAATTAATGCGACAATTTATTTTTGGCCATTTGGTAGAAAAATGTTATACAGGGATAATGCATTCCAGTCACGTTTTTTTGTTTTTGTTTGTTTTGGGCATGTTTTAGGGGAGAAATCTAATTTAAACTTAAACTTTCCATTTTAAGCAAGTAACCAAAATAAAAGTCATCAGGTGCGGAAATACAGTAAAGCAGATACAACAACAAACAGTGTCAAGAAAGTTGAAATAGGTACACCTAGAATAGACACTAAGATTGTCTGAACTCTCCCTACAGAAGTTAGTCATTTTTATTATCTGAGCAGATGCCTGGGTCCTCAGTGGGCGCCGGTTGCGGTTGCTGATCAACTGGCCGCATCCTTTTTATTATCTTAATATTTTAGATGTGTGGCTCTAAATTGTGTAAATTTTATTTTATACACTTTTATATTACCTTAAATGATTGATTTAATAAACTGAAACCTACTATCTGGGGGTCACTTGCCTGAGAACATGCAACAGGGGTGGAACTGCTCTAAGCAGATTATATAGGAGGGGATTTTAAGCAAGACGGGGGCAACGGTTGTAATATTGAGTATATACACTATATAATATAGAGTACAGTAGAGGTGATTTTATCAAAACTACAAATTTGAGCAGGCCTCATCAATAATTAGGACTGGAAAAAAAGTGACAGAAGGAGCTAAGATTTGTTCCATTTTCTAAATATATACATAGAAACAAACATTCTCCCTTGTAATACAAATATTTCCCAACCAATCTTTCCTTACAATAATTGATTTTGAGTTTCAGTGTTTTTAAATAATATCAAACAAAACAAAATTTCAATGTACAGTTTGTAGCTCAGTAATATGAAGATAATTGGTCAGGAGTCTGAATACTTTAGGCACTGCATTTGATTGTCATGCACTCATATTGCATAATGAGGTTTAACCAAATTCATTCTTGTGAGAATACAACAATTCACTTTTGTAGGCTATTAACCAGGGTTGGTCTAGAACATATTTTCCCATTTGCCCTTTAATAAGTAAAGAGAGTATAGATTTTAAAAAGTACAGTATAAAATTTAATTTCAAGGACAAAGTATCAATAGTTTGGACTGGGCTTAACAGGTAGATAAAATGTTTAATATTGAACATATAGTCTTGAATATGTATTAGCATATAAACTAATAAAGGGTTGGTAGGAATGCTCTTTAAAAATCTGACAGGGCTTGACTAAGCTTACTGAGGTAGTCACACACACAGGTTAAAATACAGTTATCCCCCGAGGCATCGAAGAGCCATTCTACTATACTGCATTACATTCCCTCATCTGCATTTTATTTAAAGCTACACCTCCATTACTGTTGCCATGTATATTGGTAAACGGGACGACAAAGTAGTCATGCATATCTACACATTTCCAGAACAAGAATGAGCAATTGGGGAAAAAAAAAATTAAAAAAATTATTAATTTGCTTGCAATGCAAATGCAACAAACTCATCTCACTATGGAGTGGGCTGCTTGCACAAATAAGACAATGAAACACTAACAGTATCTGAACCTTCATTTTTTTAGTCAACACCAGATCAGATGGCTCCTAAATATCCATTCCAACTAACCTGATAAGTACAAAGCTACAGAGAACATGGGTTATTCCCTCTAAACACATGTATTGCAGAATAGATATTTGAATCAGTCATTCATCACTTTCACTACATACAATAAAACCCAAGATGCCAAGATGCCACAGCTTACTTGTGGGCTCGTATCATGAAACGAGTTGTCGTCCGTTGCTGCAGACAAATTTCTTTCCATGGAAATTGGAAGATCCATGTTACTAGAACTCAAAGTTCTAACTCAAGAGCTTCACATGGCAGGCTGAGAATCCAGTTGGTCACAGGTCTCTCTCCTTACGGCCCAGCTGGAGGACTCGGCGGCAGAGAGCCATTTCCCTTCTTTGGACAGAGCCGTTGCAAGAGAGAGAAAATGTCTGTTCTCTGCTTTTAAGGTAACAATGTTGTTTACAACCTGCTAATAGCTCGCTCTGTGAGTGGGTGCTGGAGCTGAAAGTTTCGCCCAATGGCCGATGGTTGACGATGTCATCCACTGGTGCAGGAGAGAGGGAAATGTAGTTTGTTTGGACTTTGCATGTCCCTTACATTCGCAAGAAAATAATAATAATAATATCATTTTAGAATTATTTTTGTCGTCTTCAAAATGGAAAGGAATATACAATAAATATGCAGGCAGGTCAGAATTACAACAAATTTAATTGGACAAATTTCGTAGTTACAGCAATTGTTACAGCATAATTAAAATATTTCAAGGCCCAATCTTGTATTGCTGTGGGTAAATGGTTGTGCAGGGTACTTAAACAACACTACATCCTTAATGTCAAATTAATGTTCATTTTGGCCCCTCACATTGCCTCCGGACACTCCCTCCCCACCAAACCCCACCCCAGTGTACTAAGTAACTAAGTAAATAAATAAATAAATAAATAAGACAAGGGCAAAAGTGGGAGTAAAGGGGGTGTTCACTTCTAGACCTCTGCATTGTCCAAGAATGAAATAGTGAACGAATACACACAAATAGCATACCATCTTCTTACAGAACTCCCCCTGTGGTGTCAAGTTTGAGCAAATGATAAATTCTTAATAGATTCATCATACGATCCTTATAGACAATCATTAAGCCCGATTTCCCTCAGGCCACATAGCTAATGCGTGACAGTCAAAAATAAACATTTAGGTAGGTACTGAGGGCCATCTGTCTCCTTTGTAGCTTATAGGTTTTACTGTGTGTTACAATGTTGTATTGTGGATGCATGCATGACTGTACAGCCATGGCCAAAAATATTGGCAGTGACAAATTTTGTGTTTCGCAAAGTTTGCTTCAGTTGTTGTGGTGTTGATTCACATTGTTTCTAGATTATTGTGCAGAATGATAAGATGCATTTTAAATAATTCCAAAAAGCATTATTGGCCGAATAAATGAACTTTATCACAAAAACCCAAATTACCGTTTTTTGGCCCTGGCACAAAATGACCAGCTAGCATCATTTCACTGATCATATCAGCTGCTCCTGGGAAAGTGTGAACCAGTACTAGTCATGTGAAATCACTATCATTCTGATTGGATTATAATGGCAGACTGATTGCTATAAAAAGGAGGGAAGAAGTGCCTCAAATCATTGTGTTCTTGCTAGCTATGGTTACCTCCAGAGAAAGACGTGCCACCATCATCGCTTTGCAACAAAATGGCCTCACTTGCAAGGAAATTGCTGCAAAGAATACTGCACCAGAAAGAACCATTTACCGGATTTTCAAGAACTTCAAGGAGAGAGGTTTGACTGCAGTGAAGAAGGGTTCAGGACATCCCAGAGAGTCCAGCAAGCGCCAGGACCGTCTCCTCTTGAGGAGTCAGCAGCGGAATCGTGTCACCACCAGTGCCACGTTTGCTCAATATTGGCAGCAGGTGGGTGTGAGTGCATCTGCATGCACAGTGAGGTGAAGACTTTTGGGCAACGGCCTGGTGTCAAGAGGGGCAGCAAAGAAGCCACTTCTCTCCAAGAAAAACATCAAGGACAGACTGAAATTCTGCAGGAAGTACAAGTTTTGGACAGCAGAAGACTGGTGCAAAGTAATTTTCACTGATGAATCCCCCTTCCGACTGTTTGGGAAATCTGGAAAATCGATTTTCCGGAGAAAAAAAGGTGAACTACCATGAGTCCTGGGTCGTACCAACAGTGAAGCACCCTGAGACCATCCATGTGTGGTGTTGCTTTTCATACATGGGAGTGGGCTCTCACAATTCTGCCCAAAAACACTGCCATGAATAAAGAACGGTATCAAAACTTCTCCCAACGATCCAGGAGCAATTCGGTGATGGTCCATGCATTTTCCAACATGATGGAGCACCACGTCACAAGGCAAGAGTGAAAATGAAGTGGCTCAGAGATCATTAGAGTCAGAATACAGTCTCTCCTGCTACCATCTTACAAAAAAAAAAAAAACCCATTCTGGGGTGACTTATTATCCTCACTTTTCTACAACACTGAACTTAATTTCTCTGGTGTACAGTGGCAGGTACACATAGTATGTCCACTTATTTCTCAGGCAATATACAAGCATAATCTGATCATAATCTGATGAACACTGAGACTAATACAACCTTGAGGAGCGATGGGATCATAGACTGCTGTAGTACACTCAACTTAGTAAAGGACTACTCATTGGTTAAATTGTTATGGGGACAGGCCAGGAAGAGGGAGCCCAACTCAGAATTTGGGTGCTGTTGGGTTGCAATGTGTCCAGGGTGGGTCCCTAACCTTGAGCTGCTGGTATCCCGCTTTAGGGTGCTAACCCTCCATTCACCACAAGCACAAGTTTACTGAGGTGATTGTCATTGCCATTGTGGGATGTTAGGTGTGTTTATGCAAGTGTGACCAGATGAAGTTGAATTGCCTGAATTGTCTTAATTTCGTTAATAATATTTATGTACAAGTGAAAGTAACTCGAAAGCATTAAGTGCATGTCCAAAAAAAAAAGAAATTTGGGCAGACTTGTGCAAGTTGTATTTTTTTTTTTTTTTTTTTTTTTTTTAATCGAATAGGTAGGTTAACATCCATTGACTGTCCATCACGCTGTGCAAATTGCCTCTGCTGTATGTGCCCTCTGTTCACTCATGCTGCTAGCTACTTCTACTCTGAACTAGCTGCTACTGACACTAGTCAAATACGCAACTGTAGCTTGATGTGTATGTGATAAGTATTGTGTATCTTGTGCATCTGGAAAGTATTCACAGCGCTTCACCTTTTCTACATTTTGTTATGTTACAGCCTTATTCCAAAATGGATTAAATTCATTATTTTCCTCAAAATGCTACAAACAATACCCCACAATGACAACGTGAAAGAAGTTTGTTGGAAATCTTTGAAAATGTATTAAAAATAAAAAACGAAAAAAATCTCATGTACGCAAGTATTCACAGCCTTTGCTCAATACTTTGTTGAAGCACCTTTGGCACCAATTACAGCCTCAAGTCTTTTTGAGTATGATGCTACAAGCTTGGCACGCCTATTTTTGGGCAGTTTCTCCCATTCTTCTTTGCAGGACCTCTCAAGCTCCATCAGGTTGGATGGGGAGCGTCGGTGCACAGCCATTTTCAGATCTCTGAATTTTCATCAAGGATGTATCTATACATTGCTGCATTCATCTTTCCCTCGATCCTCACTAGTCTCCCAGTTCCTGCCGCTGAAAAAGCATGATGCTGCCACCACCATGCTTCACTGTAGGGATAGTACTGGCAGGTGATGAGCGGTGCCTGGTTTTCTCCAGACATGACGCTTGCCATTCAGGCCAAAGAGTTCAATCTTTGTTTCATCAGACCAGAGAATTTTGTTTCTCGTGGCATGAGAGTCCTTCAGGTACCTTTTGGCAAACTCCAGACGGGCTGTCGTGTGCCTTTTACTGAGGAGTGGCTTTATGGGGGCATTGTTTGTAGAATTTTGAGGAAAATAATGAATTTAATCCATTTTGGAATAAGGCTGTAACATAACAAAATGTGGAAAAAGTGAAGCGCTGTGAATACTTTTCGGATGCACTGTACATAGCATTTCCTGAGCTAATTTTTTAGTTCAATTTAACAATTTATTCGCATGTACGAAAAATCTTTGCATCAGAAATGTCATCTGTACTGTCTGCAATCTTGTTGACTGCTTAGGTAGCAAAATTAATCCAATAAGAGATTTTTTTTTATTGTTAAGCAACTTAACTATGCATAAAATTACTTAATATGCACCATCTTTACAGACCATTGACCTGGTTGCTAATGCTTGCAGAAGTTAAGTCACAGAAACGCTTGTGCTGAGGAGGAATAGATTGTAGCTAGCTTGGTAATGTCAACAGCATGGAGCTTCGTTGGAACATGTAGCCTGCTTGCAAACGTCCTTTCCTATACTTCTTTGCAGAACTCATTTCCTCATTGGCACACAAATTTTAGGGAAAAGGTATTTTTTGACAATGTTAGTGACCGTGTGATGGTGATGGTGGTCTGACAGCAGCAACGATTTTGTATATATGATGTAAGAATTAACATTAAAAATATTTTTTCACCTCTGCTTTTACAGCCCCCTGTCAACCATGCTGTTGAAAAGTGAGCTAAAGGATTTCCCTGCTAAAGGAAATTCAAGCACTACCGTTTAATACATTATTACTCCAGAATAACTCCTTTGTCACGTCTGCATGAAACCTGTGTCTGCACCTTTGAAACACGTTTGGCTCTTACTCTCTAAAACACTTTTCAAAGGAAAAAGTATTGCAAATTATAGAGAAACATAATTGTGACGCAAGTACTGATATCATCAATGAAATAGTAAATGGCATAGTAGATAGTGATGTTCACACAATCAATGCTTCACAGTTGTATATTAAAAGGTGTAACTTTGTCACAGCAAAAATAAGGAATACTTACTATGACAAATAAGTATCTGTCAATAGAGTCAAGAGTACAGACCAGATGATCCAAATCATTCAACTGTGTATGTCCCAATCATTTTGATTGTTCAGGTGCTACTCTAAAAAAAGATGTTTTAGAGCAACACTGAAGACGTGTACAACCCAATGGCCAATATGAATCATACAGCAATCATTTTGCAAAGACAATGGATTCCTGTCTGGTGAAGAGTTTAAGCTAGCTAATTCAACTCTGCATGGATGATTTTCATGTGGCTAACCTATTTAGCACATCAATAAAATAAAAATAAAAATATGTGTTTACTAAACTTAAGCAAATATTCCATACAAATATTGTTCTACTTTGCATATACACACATCTTTTAGTCATTAGAATTGCATAGCAACGACTAGCTGTATTGTATGCAAAGGTTTTTGAGCAACTGGTGAACATCCATATGGATAATGGATTTTCTCCAGACATCCTTCCTGATTTCTTGGAAGGTGTAGCTTTAAAAAAAAAAAAACAAAAAAAAAAAACCTTTGTACATGTACAAAGCTTCAAGAACCTTAACCTCTTCATGCCGAGCCGCTCTAATTTCGGTTCTAAAGTGCCGAAATTTGCGTCTCATAATTTTTTCCCCCCCACAACAAAACTAAGCCGTCGGGGAAACAAATTTATGTTTCTGAGGCTTACCAATGAATAAGGGTAGATAACTAGCCCAAAAAAATCCGGTTTCCCTACGTGCAATTTTGGGTGATACATGAAAATAATTTCTGACGCCCCATATAAGCATCGGTCTCAAAGCAAGCTGTCTCAAAGCAAGGAAGTCAAAGGAGAAGATGTCAGAAATACGGATATTACGAAGGCAATTGCTTTTATTACTGTGCACATTTAACATTTTGTATTACTCAGGACACATTATAATTCAATATCTAAAACAGTAACTTGAACAGTATTTAATTTCTTGAAAAAAATTCCTCAGATATTCGAAAAAGACGAGAGGCTTGTGCCGTTGACAATACCTTTTTGTTTCCTCGACAGTATTTTATCTTCATTTTTCTAATTTGTTTGCTTGGTATATTTCCATGTTCATTGTATTTTTAACTTGGTCGTTATTGCCTAAATGTTACACAAATATCGTGTTTTTGCCGTTTTATCCTAAAGACGCGACCGACGCAACATTTACTTTCTACATGATAGCAATCCGATTTGCTTCTTTAGAATTTTGTAACTCCTGTATAAAAATAGTACTTTCTTCACAATTCGGTGCTTTACTTATTTTTACTCACTTCATATGTTTTCAGACGTGGCATTCTCCATCTGCTGATCAACATCGCAGCACTAATACGTCTTAAAAGATGGATTTGGTTGAAAAGGGTGGTAGGGACTGCCTGAGGCAGTAGGTATCCACAAGTGCTGTTTTTGATTTCTTTTGCAGGTCTGGTTCAATGATTTGGGTGTGTGTATGTATTTTTCCTCGTTTCTTTTTATACATCGCCATGAAAATAAGATTAACATGACATTTGGCTGAGTCCGAAGTACTGAGTCAGGCAGTTCTGAAAGTACTGACATTTTTGGGAATTTGGGTGTACAATCCAGGGTTCAAACCAAACTTTGTAGCTCCTCAATCGTAGAAGATATCTGAAATCTGTTTTTATATTTGAAATCCTCAAATATCTGCATCTTTCATATGCAGATAATGTTTTTAAATCTCAATTTGAAATTTTCAGTATAACAAAATATTACTTATTTCTTTTTCTTTTTTAAGTGGGCAGGGCATTTTACTTAAACATGAATAATACCTGTCACAATAACACAACTACTATCATTGGAAAGAGCTATGGAAGCCCTTTTTAAATATGTATTTTTAAAATTCTGATGTAAGATTTCTAAACTACAAGCACTTGAAAGAAAACTGGTCATATTCTTCCCAAATACGGACATTCTATCTTAGGCATCAAGAGGTTAAATCGCTTGCACAAAGGGATACATTTTTTTTGTTATTTTGCATTGCCTAATTTTTTTTAAGCACTTGAAACATTCACCGTAAAGACATATTTTTGAACACTTCCACCAACAACTTAGTATTTCACAAAGCAGAATTATTGAACTCATCTCAGTGTAAAGCACTTCACATGTTCTTATAGAATATTATACTAGTCAACAATCCTACTATTTATACGCTCCTGTGATTTGACCCCAGATGAGTTCTATGTAGTAATAAAATCTTCATGACTTTATGCCTTTAACTGCGTACACACGGAGAGGACGACTTGTCCTTATGAGTAAGCACAAAAGGCCTTTTTTGCTCTTTCCTGCAGAGTTATGGCAGAAGGTGGCTTTGAAAGGGGGACTCTCCTGTGTCATCCAGACTCTGTCCCACAGCTGTTTGAACTTTGAGGGTGACAGAATGAACCCAAAGCTCTTTGCTCAAAAACCAACTGTACAAGATGACAGCATTGATAATGTTGAAGGAAGTCACAATGTTACAGAACATTCCATATTAATCTATTGATTGAGGCTTAAAGGGATTAAAAAGTCAAGTGAGTTTTGGGCACAGTATTTCAGTTTGGTCCATTCTTTTACATGAAATCACCCAGGCCTTTTTCTTTTAAACTTTTTTAAAGAGCTTTTTCTAGGCCCTGTTAATGGTGAACATCACAATGTTACATAGTACTAAACTATTAATCAAGGCTTAAATATATCAATAAGTCATCTTGTTGTTGGGCACAGCATAGTCATTTACTTACAGCGGGTGAAATAAGTATTGAACACGTCACCATTTTTCTCAGTAAATATATTTCCAAAGGTGCTATTGACATGACATTTTCACCAGATAATCCAAGTAATCCATACATACAAAGAAACCAAAACAAATTAGCTCAGCATATTAAGTAATGTGTAATAATGTGAAATGACACAGTGAAAAAAAATTGAACACGCTTACTGATATTTATTATTACTTTGTACAAAAGCCTTTGTTGGTAATGACAGCTTCAAGTTGCCTCCTGTATGGAGAAACTAGTCACATGCATTGCTCTGGTGTAATTTTAGCCCATTTTCCACACAGTCTTCAAATTTTGAAGGTTCCATGGGCCTCTTCTATGAATCTTGATCTTCAGTTCTTTCCATAGATTTTCTATGGGATTTAAGTCAGGTGATTGGCTGGGCCATTCTAGCAGCATTATTTTCTTTATTTGAAACCAATTGAGAGTTTCCTTGGCTGTGTGTGTGGGTTCTTTGTCTTGCTGAAATGTCCACCCTCGTTTCATCTTCATCATCCTGGTAGATGGCAGCAGATTTTTGTCAAGAATGTC